>JADANM010005346.1:4483673-4523309 GCA_026213755.1 Eurema hecabe | reverse complement strand
ATTTAGGGAACTGGATGTGGCCGTTTCGTTTTGCTTTTATTGCGTAATCGTCGCATAGGAAATAAATAAAGCTTACGTTGATGAGTAAGTGTTTTGGATTATGGACAAATGTTCGGTGTATGTCCCCGACATATACTTTGTTAATAATACCACATTAAATGAAATATAAGAACCTAAAGAATGTGAATTTGTTTAACACAATAGCTTATGAGCTACTAACTCATACGACACGCTATTTACTGGAAAACCGAAGAATTTGTTGGAGTTATACTTTTGTTTATTCATTACAAATTGCATGAAAAAAAAACTTATCTGCGCTATGTATATCAGACATCTATCCTTATAGATACTTATAAACTACTTTTTGTAAAGATATGTATTTTAATTATTAGAGTCACCAAAAACTTTTAAACAGAGGTTAACTAGCGACTTATCTAGTATATCTATGTAATGTTTTAGTCTCTTTTTCTGGTTCTCATGGGTCAGTAACACACGGGCGGCTCGTGTGATGGCGAGGCTTCGGCCCGTTTGATTCGGCCACAGGTGTTTGCGTTGGGTCAAGCTCACGAAACTTTAAACTATTGTTAACTGGCGATTAAGGTGAGTTCAACGCTATTGATTCAATTTTATATTTTAAACGAAAATGCTGCCGAAAATAGAGCATTTCAATTCAAATTTATTTTACAATGCAATGGCAACTTTATCTGCGTATAAATGCACATAAAAATAAAAAACATTTAATTATATTCAAGGGGAGACTACGAAAATATATATCTAATATAAAGGAGCTAGTTATAATAATAGAATGTATTTTATAAATACCACAACCATTATTAACAATTATTTTCACATTTCAAAAGATCTAAGCTAAATAATCAAGAATCTGATGATAGAATCAAACTGTCATGTTACTGAGACCCCAAAAATAGTGTTACCGAACTTGGTGTGACTGTGCCCAAACATTTGTTGGTCTATTAATTATTCAAAGGTGTAATTATCCTGTTGCTAATATCTTGTTTCGTTAACAAATCTATATAAGTAGGTACAGTCAACATTACAAAACTTCTTAACATTCACTGGTTGAACTGATATTTTTTCTATTATGAAAATTAATAAATATACAATTTACTTTGTTCTTGTGTCACGATATTTATAAATAGTATATTTAAGTGTTACAATGATTTTTTAAGTGTTAATACACTTTTGTTGTCGGCTGTACCTACGTTGTCAATAACCGATGTCGTCTATACGTCGTCGTATAAATAAACGCAAAATTAATCACTATAATTTTCTTTATTATAATTGTGGACCACTTTTAATTTTCTGGGATTCGTCATTAAAAGCGTTTTGCTAATCATGGGACCAACTTTGGAGTATGCTGTTGTAAAATAATTATAAAGCTTTTGAATTCGTTGGATAACGAAATTTTTCTTTATCCTTTACTCGCATTTTCTAATTTTTTAAGTTTTAACGCACATAGGTATTTTTTAAAAGTTATATTCATTTCAGATCCTTTACACGTTAGATCTATACTAATATTATAAAGAGGAAAACTTTGTTTGTTTGTTTGTTTGTTTGGTTGTAATGAATAGGCTCAAAAACTACTGGACCGATTTCAAAAATTCTTTCACTATTCGAAAGCTACATTATCCACGAGTAACATAGACTAAATTTTATTTTGGAAATAAATAGGGTTCCGTAATATATTTGGGTTTTTCGGACACAAGGTGTAAAAAATCAACCAGAAAAGTTACTTATTTTGCGTACGCTGCCTAAACTATAAAAGATAGAACTATGAAATGTTCTAATTAGTTGTAGATCTTATAAATATCTACAAAAAACTCCGCGACACACTATACCTATCTATGTCGAGTGAGGCACAACAACCATTTTTTTAATCAAAAATCTTGATTTTTTTTGGACTACTTTTAAACGCATTTATTTTACTCATTCTATTAATCCTTATCAAAATAATTTATTTCATCATTAAGTACAGTTAATGTAGATGATATTTGGTCTTTGAATGATTAAAAATGGATGTTTAGTTTCGAAGTTATGGCGAAATTAAAATATCACGTTGCGAAGTGAGCGTCACCTAGGCGGGGGTGCGCGTGCGGGAGGGGAGTTTAGATCTATGAGTAATATACTATATGCGTTAGCTCTGATATCGCGTAATATAAAAGTGTTCCTATTTTGTATCCGTTGTAATACTCTAAAATACCCGTGCTGAGCCGGGGCCGGCTGCTAGTGTTAAATAATTAGACATTATAATCCTTACATAAAAAAAAGTTACGTCAAATTATGAAAAAATATAATATAGTGTCTGTTCGGAATCCTATTGAAAAGTTTTTAAGAGCAATAAACGAATTGTAATTGTTATAGTCATATAGCACGAAGCTCAGCTCTTAGAGGATCAATTTATTCATTTCCCGTTGACTTTACGAGCGATGTTTATGTGTGGTCGTCACGATTTATAATTTTCAATCACTTTTTGTGGTCTGAATTTTGAGATTTTGTGAGGGTTATTGAGGACTGCTAGCGATGGAAACTAACAAACTGTGACGTAATAATGGATGTTAATATCAAAGAAAATCTTAAAGAAGAATTAGATGGACATCTACATAACGTCTATTTTAACGTGATTTCGTTCAAATGATTTAATTTAAATATTAATCTTCATAAAGAATACCTAACTTATTTGTTATTTATTAAATACTGTCCAGTCCTTATCCATACCCAAGAAAGAATTGGCTCCCTATTTAAAGCTTGAAAGAAAGACCATACTTACCTAGTTACTTATAGTACTTATTAGTAAGGTAGGATGAAAAGTAGATTTTTTGGTTAATTATTATACAAATCATTATTAAAAACAAATAATATCGTTTGAGTAATCTAAACCATTTATAACCTTAAATACTTCAGCTGTACTTTTTTCGTTTCACGTGCTTCAGTTTCACCGCTACGCATAAAACGCGCTGCATATTAACAAGGGCGCGTTAAAACGCCAGACGAGTAATATCCTTTTTAATATTCATGTATTTGTTTTCGACGTTCGCTCTGACACTTTACCGATGGCCGAGTATTAATTACGAATAGTCTGCATGAGCGCGCATACATTGCACTTTGGTGATCCGAGGACCGACGCGATGCCTTATTACTGTGTCATAATATATTTTATCTTATTTATTTACATCATACTTCTACATAAAGTATCCTTAAGCACACACGAATTAAACTTAAGTGTAAAGGGCGGCCTTGTGACTTGAAGTGATTTCTTCCAGGCAACCCAAGAATACACCTACCTGCTTCAAGTACGCGGGGAGGATTTTAAGACATAATATGTGGTTTTATAGTTGATGAGTCGAATGAAAGCTTCCATGTTTTAATTACATTGTTGATTGCCGATAAACCATTTAAAAATGAATCCCAAAAATGGAAAGAACAGATCTATTGACAAAGCATATCTTGACACATTTGAAAGGTAAAACGGTACTCAATAAGGAAATAAAATATCAAAGTATCCATTTCACTGAAGCGCGAGTAAATGATTATTATTTGCAACAAAAGCAAGAACAAATACATGACTCTCACTGCTTTCACCAGGTACTGTTAATCTTTTAAGAAATAAGATTAGCGAGTGACAACAAACAGAAACAGGACAATCCGCAAAATATTTTGTCAATTTTATGTCACAATTGGTGGTCTTATCCCTCTTTATCCGATTCCGATGACACTTTTGTCAAGTATCCTATTTAAAAGCGAAAATTAAATATCAACATGACGCACGCCGTACCTTTGTATTAGTAAATACAACAAAAACATGTTTTGTATTACTTTCACTTGAATAAATCTGAGTACTCTGTCAAGTGCTTCATGTATCATTATGAAGATGTTTTCAATATTTCATCCGGTCAATATAAATACACCAATCAGTGAAATTAATCGTGTGTATTGTGACGTTTCGTTTTTTACAATATGGGGTAGGAAGCGGATTTACTTAGCATTTATCTATAAAAATCCATTTATTTAAATAAATCTATACTATTATAAATACCTACATTAACTAGAAGGTATTACTTCAATATTTGCAATAGTTTGATACTTTTTATGGTTAATTGTTGATGTTACTAGGATTAAAAATTTAGAAAATTTATTAAAATGTTTATTATGATTATATTTTTTTCAAATTCCTCCAATAAGCCTCAAATAATATTATGTTTATCTTCGTTCTGTACTTTATTATTGTATCTATTTCACCCCAGTTATTGATTATTGAAAAATTCAAAGAGAGGTTTATAGGTATATAATTGCGTAAGGTCAAAAGAGGTCATTATAATATTTATTTCCTTCGCTTGTTATTGTTCACGTTTCATTTTAGTAGCTGCGAGAAAAGCTTTTGTCAAGGAAACATTACCATAGCAACCAATACCGGTTCCTTTGATAACGAAGGAATTTTCCAGACCTAAAGACGATAAGTATGCTATGAACATCAATAAATGAGCGGTCTCTACACGAATTCTCTGCATATAATAATAGTTATTATATACTATCTGTCGCTCGCTACTTCGTCCCCGTCGGATCTATTTCTATTATTGTTATAGTGAGTCAATCTTAGAAGATCTTTTTTTTAGATCATTTAAAAAGGAATAATTCTTTCATTCATATTTTTTGGTATCTTGAACCGTTTTCGCAGCGCACGCAAAGGAAGCCCTCAAAGATGTTTTTTCCACATTTTACATTATATCTTCGCTCTTATAAGTTGCAACGTTATGTTATGTAGCCTAAAGCCTTCCTCGATAAATTGTCTATTCAATAAAAAAAGATTTTTTCAATTCGAACCAGTAGTTCCTGAGATTAGCGCGTTCAAACAAACGTAATAAGAAACAAACAAACTCTTCAGCTTTATATATTAGTAAGTATAGTATTATTAGTTTTCTATACTAGAACGCCTACCTTACTTTATTGTGAAATTTTTATTGAACACTTTATGATAAGCACCTTTCATAGAATATTATAGATGTACTTGAAATTAGTTGTGATACACGACTTCGTCAGCTTTCAATGAATACCAGAATAACTTTGCTTTTTATCTTAATGTGTGCAATATAATCTTGTACCTATGTCTGATTCAGAGCGTGGAAATGTGACAGACAAAATCTTTTTAGAAGGTATTATTAAGCCCGATAAAATTGGGAGTTGTAAGAAAAGATTATTAACGCTCTAAGGTATCGATGAAAACAGATGCACGCCTCACTATTTATAGAGCGCGTAAATAAGGTGCAAGTAACCAGTTAATTTTGGGCCTCGAGCGTTCATTTTTTGCGGGAGCACCCGAATCAAGCACCTCAGACACAACAAATGTGCGCCCAATCCGGTAATTTATTTTTTTACTCAATAAATAACTCATATGTCAAAACTTTGGACGTCGACCGCAAGCCAAGTGATATATTGGATCTTGTCACACAAGTGAACCTTTTTTAATGCGCTTCCCGATTAATTAATAGTTCATTGTGGTCGAACCGTTTATCCTAATGAGCCGACTATTGTACTGGTGTTTTTGGTGGCATTCCATTATAGAAGGCGTTCTAAAATATGCCTGTTACGTTGAAATTTCCGTTAGCGGGTATTCCCTTAAATTATGCTCATCAAATTTGTTAACGCTACACAAAATGAGTAGATATGACAAAGCGAGGTGTTCGTCAAACTTTTTACTTTGTTGGGAAGTTAAGAGCTTCCTCCTGTATAACAGTCAACAGGATACCAGTGACGTCTTCGTATTGTAGTATAGAAACTGCGAAGTTTTAGACGATTTGAGTTTCACAAAACTTGCTTTTGCGATAATAATTAAGACAATAATTCTAGTTATTCCATCAAAAAGTTAATATCAATTCAATATCAAATAATTTTCTTCCTTAATAAAAGCACTGGTTGCGTTTAAACAAGATTATTAAAATAACTTTTAGGTAAGGTAAAGATAGCTTACAGGTTATATAATTTTGCCAAGTACAACGATTATATTATGTAAATTTATAAACAGAAAGCTTCAAAATAATGTTTTATATGCGCACAAAAGATAACATCGTCGTCTTGATTATAATCCTCCTTGCGTAATTCACATAGTTATTGCTCGTAAAGTCGGTTTTATAAATCAATTTAAGATATTCACTATGCAACAAGCCGATATATTTGGCTACCTTATATGAAAATTTGTAAACTACTTAAGGTAGTGATTAAAACATGAATTGTTACTCTTTTACGAAAAAACTACTGGAATGTACCGATTTGACTAGAGTTGGCCATGCTTGTGAATTAGGGACATCATGGATGCTTTTAATGATGACGTTAAACTACGGGGCAAAATATGAAAAAAAAAGGTTTACTTTATATTTTTTAAATACCTTTTGCGAAAATACCACTATATTGATTGTGTGATCTTCATTTTAAAATGATATTAAACATAGTTTAAACAAATATTATGATAATTTCCACGTGTTATATTTTGTTTAGACAGTAGAATTCTGTATTGAAGACTTTGATATCGCCAAAGAGAAAGTCAGACGATTTAACGTATTTTTATTTAACAGCTAATAATAATTTTAAGTGAAAAGATCAGTCACGTGTTCAATAAACAATACGTTTATAGTTGTTTTATTTTTATCAGTTTTCTTTTTGTCCTGACCCTAAAGATAAAAGTGCATGAATATCACAGGTGACGGTATATAAAGAGATATGGCGGTGAGTGTGGGATAGTTTGTAGCGATGGTGGGTGCGATACTGTGGGCCATCGCCTTGATGGTGGTCGGGGTGGCGACCGACCCCGTCGACATTAACACCACGCCGCCGAACATTGGTAAGTTATGGTAGTGCCATAGAATAAAAACATCTAGAACCTCAGTAAAAGCACACAAAGTGAAGCCATTTAAACCTAGACAATTTTGTCTAATTACATAGATCGTCACCGTCAAAATTCGTTTGTTTTTCCTACATTTAAATTATTATATTTCTTTAGGGTAAATTTTTTAAAGCAGAAACGTTATACTTGAAAACAACATCTTATACACAATGTAAAAAACCTCGGTGGGCTTGTAGAGTACAAGCCCACCGAGGTTTTTTACACTTACATTTATGCAGTTTGGCGTCATTTACAACAAGGAATCAACTTTGACGATTATTTTTTTTCTAATAAACAAAAAACACAAGGATCTTGATAAGGAAAATATATTCTGATGATATAATTCTAAATAAAATAATAAGGGAAACCGGCTAAAACTGATTTTTTTGTTTGAAAAAACTATCATATGTTAAGTGAGATTGAACTTTATTATTTTATTCATTAATTTTAGAAGCAGATCGATGAAACTGGAAACAACAAACTGCAATAACAAGTAATCGATAATCCCTGTAAAGAAAAGTCATCTTGTTAGTAAAAAATATTTTCTATTTCAGCGGACGAGTCGTTCTTGAAGAAACAAGTTGATCTTCTGACTCTATACTTTCACGTGAACGAGCCTCTGCTAGATCCGCAATTAAAGGCAATTGCTGACTCATGGGATATTGGAAAAAACATCGAAAAATACAGCGTATGTATCAATAAATAAATAAAACTAGCTGTTGCCCGCGACTCCGTCCGCGTTTACTTTCATAAAAAAATTATTCCCCAGGAAACTGGATAAAAAGTATCCTATGTCCTTCTCCTGGCTCTAAACTACCTCCCTGCCAATTTTCAGCTAAATCGGTTCAGCCGTTCTTGAGTTATAAGTGAAGTAACTAACACGACTTTCTTTTATATATATAAGATGTCTAAGAAAGGAATCTACTTAATATAAATTTTTATCTTAAATTCGTGACACACTTTATGTAATTTATAATGTTACAGAATGTTTCCGCTGTGGAGTTGTACTTGAAGTTGAGAGACTATGACATGTTATTGCCGCGTTCAGTACCTTTCTTAATTCTGGAACCGGTGCAACAATTTCAAGCCGTAACCTTATTTAATGTTCTATCGTCTGCCAAAGACTATGACACCTTCTATAAAACAGCTGTTCACCTTCGCGATAGACTTAACGAAGCTCTCTTTGTATATGTGTTGGCTGTAGCCACAGTCCACCATCCGGAAACGCAAGGAATCGTCTTCCCACCTTTTTACGATGTATTCCCCTCGTACTACCACAACGGGGAAATCATGAACATCGCTCATAGAGTTAATACCCACGGCAAGCGTTTGATACAACACTACCCACAAACATACCTATGGGAAGACAACGTAGTCATCAGATGGAACACAACTATCTGGCCGTATCTCGAGAACGCAGACATTTCTACGTTCTACTTCTCTCAGGACTACGCTTTGAACACTCTATACTATAACAACCATTTGACGTACCCATTCTGGCTCAATGGGGAAAAGACCTTAAAAAAACACAGGCGTGGAGAGATATTATGGTACTTCCACAAACAGATAGTGAACCGGTATTATATGGAAAGATTGTCCAATGGTTTAAGCGAAGTTCCTGAACTCGGTTCGGATATTGTTGAAGAGGGATTCGCTAGCGGTTTAGTGTACCACAATGGTATTCCATTCCCAACGAGGCCAGATAATCTTAATATCAAACAGTCTAAATACGTTCAATTATGGGAAGATATTAAAATCTACGAGCAGCGCATTAAGGAATCTATTGACCTTGGGTATGCTGTATCGGTAAGTGACATAGTGATTTTATTTTTGTTACCTAACCTCAAAATGAAGCTTGAATAATTTTTTTGCTGTTTCAAGAAAAACGGTCAGCCCATCAATCTAAGAACGCCCGAGGCAATCAACGTTCTGGGTAATATCATTGAAGGAAATGTAGATTCTCCAAACCTTGACTATTATGGAAGTATTATAAACTTATGGAAGGGCCTTTTGGGTAATTCCATAACGAACGGAAATATATATCAAAAACAGTAAGTATTTTTGAGAAATCGTAAAAAGTTATAATTTGCTCTTAAGTTGTCAAAACGATTTTATGTTAAGTCAATTGGATTAAAATCGTTCGCCTTTTTGAAGAAGAGTTCATGGTTATACCTATGTTTGCACACGGTTTACACTTAAAAATTACATTTTCATTTGTTTAATAAATTTGTAACATACATAAAAATGAACATGAATGAACGACACAATCTTTTATGATTAAAAATAAATGATGTTTTTCCTCTTTCAGACACGTGCCTCTTGTTGTCCCATCAGCTTTAGAGAACTACCAAACAAGCCTTTGGGATCCAGCGTTCTACATGATATGGAAACGCGCACTCAGGCTATTCAGGTTGTGGTCGTCTTACCTGCCTGAATACAAACCTGAAGAATTAGCTCTTCCTACAGTCAAAATCCAGAAAGTAGACGTTGATAAATTAGTCACTTACTTCGAATACAAATACCTCAACGTCACTAACGCTTTGCCTTTCAACGCAAAGGAAAGTAAGTATATAATGCCCTTAAAATATCATTTTATAAAAGAGAACTGTTCATATATACGCTCTATTAAGATTATGTAAAAAACTAACAATTCTGGCTTTTTGGAATTTTGGGGATTACATTCCAATTAGCATACTACATAATTAACTTAAAAAAAATAAAACCGACTTCATGATAATACCTATTCAACAAAAAAATAATCGTTCAAATTGGTTCATAATCGGCGGAGATATTGCGTATAAAAAACTTCATCCCCAATTTTCCACCTTTGGGGGTTGTTTTTTTTATTATTAAATTTTAATGAATGCTCCAAAAGGACAGCAGTAAGAGAGGAATGGCGGCGAATTGTTAAGGATGCCACGAGGCAGGTGTCAGGATGACCACGACCACTCTGTCAAGAGTGACACGCCGAAGAAGAAATTTAAATGGGTTGACCACCCTTGAGGAAAAAAAACGAAAAAAGATTTGTTGAAATCGGTTCATAATTGGCGGAGTTATCGCGTAACAAACATAGAAAAAAAACCGTGGTCAAATTGAGAACCTCCTCCTTTTTGAAGTCGGTTGATAATTGAATTTATATAACCAACCTGAACGCTATCTTTTGCATCATATAAAACTAACCTTCTAAAATAAAATAGAATTAACTGATCTATATCTGGAAGTTAAATTAAAAAAAAGTCAATTTAATAATTTATATTTCTTTATTTCAGGTAAAGTTGGTGAAGACGATATCAGTGTGTTAGTCCAACGTCCTCAGCTAGCTAATAAAGTATTCACAGTTCGAGTGCATGTTAATAATGAAGTTGCTAAAAAGGTCGTAGTTAGGTTCTTCCTAGCGCCTAAATACGATAGTAAGGGCTATGAGATTCCAGTTCACCGCAACAGCGAGCACATTTACCAACTGGATCAGTTTGTGTACCAATGTAAGTGTGAAAGACAGTCCAATTTCTAAATCATCCAATTTTTTTCGAAAAAAAAAAGTAAAATTTTGTAAAGAATCAATATCTGACTATGAATATTGATTGTTGGAAAAATATAATATTTTAAAATTAGAATTATGAATTCAATTAAATAGTAATGTGTTTCATATCTGAAAAATATGTTTTTATACAATTTTCTTTGATTTAAGTACCAGTTTCTGCGGTGACGACTATTACTATTAATTTTACTTATTAATAATTAAACTAATATAAACTTAAATGTAGATATAGTTGAATGAGGCTCTTTTATTTTTTTTTTAATTATAGTTCCAGCGGGCGAACACGTTATCAAACGAGAATCAACTGGCAACACTAACACCATCGACCAGTACTCCAGCTACGAGATTTACCAGAAGGCTCTCAACGCTCTGCAGGGCACGGGACAGTTTGCTCTAGACATGAAACAGCTCCTAAATGGTTACCCTAAAGGGCTCCTCTTACCCAAAGGTTCGTTTTTTTCTTGCTTTAATATTGTTATTATTGCTTCAGAGGTATTTTCTAATTTTATTTTCACTCACAGTAGTATTTTTACCCGACTGCCAAACAAGGAGGGTAATGTTTTTCGAGTGTATGTAAGTATGTATGTCTTTTCCTTTGTGACCTCCTGTAGCCTAAACGGCTTGATGGATTTTGATGTATGAGGTATCGTTAGATTTGTCTTGATTACGGGAGTGTCATAGGATACATTTTATCCTAAAAGTCCCACGGGATAAAGACATAATTACTCTTTTTTTAGTGTGCAGTCGGGTATTTTGTTTTTTTAATAATAATTACTTGTTACTAACAAGAATGAGACTAATAATATCCTATTGGAATTTAATAGATATTATATTGTAGCCAGGATTCTAATTTGATATCAAAAACAAAGATTTCCTTTTTATTGTATTATTTATCTAACTAAAGTACTTTCCTACGTTCCTTTAAGGTGACAATTACTACAGTTATACTGACAAACTTACCAATTGTTACGTTATAAGATTTCTATACTGAACAAACTAACTAATTATGACGTTAACGTATTTCTAATGTTTTTACTACTAGGTCGTGTGGGAGGCATGCCATTCGTACTTTTCGTCATCATATCAGACTATATTTCTCCGGAGTATCCCGCCGGACAGGAAGCGAGTACTATGACGTCACGTCCTTTAGACTTCCCCTTCGACAGACCGCTACACCAATACCAGATAGAAAAACTATCTAATATCTACGTGCAAGACGTTTTGATACACCACAAACCGACCCCGGAAATATATGTGCCGCAGTAAACTCTTTACTTACGAAGTATCGAATCTATGTATATTATACACCAATAAACACATATACTCAGTAGGAACAATTAAAATATACATAGAATATTAATTCTTAATTTATGATTATAATAACTTAATTTATTTATCAAGTTGGAAAATTCTAACAACATGCTATTCTTATTTATATAGAAATAAAATCTATAGTCGACTATATACCAAAGATTCAATATTAATAAGTATATTATTGAGAAATGTAACGTTTAATATGTTGCGTATATATTTTCATTATTGCCACTATTTGTATATAGATAATAATATGAATAATTTATATTTCATTGATCAGCTAAATAGATCTCACACAACTCATACTATATTTTTATATATGTCATATATAAACAATATAAATTGCATTGTTATCTCTAATTAGAATAAGTCATTCTGTTTTTGAGGCAGTTTTAATAAAAATTTTCAAATAAGACGTCTTTTTAACATACATATATGTATTTTCGAATTATGAAATGTTTTTACCTATTGAAATATATCAGAAGAGCAGTATTTAAACAAGTGCTACATGTATATTATTGAAATGAAATTGAAGTTTGTTTTGTTTCATGTTACGTGTTTTATCAAGTTAATTAATGCCGACATTAGCGGCTAAAGATAATATTAGTTATTATTAAATAAATATTGCTAATCATGATTTTAAAATTATTTATTTAAAATGCGTTTCTAAATTTATTAGACTCATTTGAAACTTTCTTAAAATGTTCTAACGCCACCTACTTACATTGTTAGTAAACATAAAGTTGGTTACAGCGCCATCTATACGTGGTATTGTAAACTTTTATAACATGAATATTTTTGTGAAACGTCATTTCGTCTGCGTCGATTCTACATCATAGTGTTTCATAGATGGCAACATTTAAGGATTGTGAATTTAAAAATGAAAATAAAGTATACAACAATTATTAATTATATCAAGTTAAACTTTATAATGAACTATATAACATACCATTGATATTTCTTAATATTATTAATTATAAGGGTATGTTTGTTATTCGATAGATACTGTTTATTGCACATAGAAACAAAAAGATATTCGTACATATTGGCAGGATTTGATGCTCGAACGTTTGTTTCAGCTGTTAACGTACAATAGTAAGAACCTCAGGAACATCTTCAACAAAATAATTACCACGGGTAGGTACAAAGGCTGTCGAAGATGTTTTGCATTACAAAATCTAAATAATCTCAATAGATGAAATGAAAGATGTGTGTGTCAGTAGGGTGTCTATATGTTTATATTTAGATATTATGACTGTATCTATGAATTATTCTATAATAATTTTATTTTAATAATTATGTGCTCATATAAATGAATGTATGTATATGTACGATTTTGTGTTGGGTAGTAGGTATATTATTAGATTGTACTTTAAAGAATATGTTATCCCAACAGTTGCATATCGCCATCTGATTTCAATTCGTCTCTTTTTCTCTTCATTGTAGTTGCCTGAAAGAAATCACTATTTATTGATAAGGTCGCCTGTTACAATAAATGTATGGAAGCAAAGCGTCATTTTAAGTGCTATAATAAATAAATTAATAAATTGTATCTTTTTATCTTCTTAATAATCTCACTACGTTAACGCCTGGGTAACACGTTAAGATTATTGACAATACCTAACATAATAAAAGTCTGCCTTTTGACAACAGAAAAGTTTTTGGAATAACTTTCTGTTGCTAATGAATCCTCAACTAAAATTTTGTATGGATCCACATATTCTTGAGATAAATAAAAATATAATCTATTTATAAGTACCTAATCTTCTAAAAAAAACTAGATAGTAATAAATATGCGATAATAGGTGAGAGTAAGTAAAATATTATTTTCAAAATTTCTTAAGCCTATAAGATCAATACTAATATAAGCAGATGCAAAAGTTTCACAATTAAGAATGATTTAAATAAATATAAATAATGAACACCTTTTCGAAGCTCCGTATGCTTATCATACTTTTATCGAGAAATTCTTATTAATTTAGTAGATAATTTTAATGAGACGCGCAGGCAAAGAACAAAATACTTATTTAATATTTATGTACCTACCTAAATAAGAAGGAAAATTGTTACAAACTATTTTATAAATATAAAAAAGGCATAGATACAAGGTGTGCTTCGGTCGCATAAAACTTGATTTACTTCTTTTATTTACATTAAAAAAATAAATTTAAAAATGGTTTCAGTAAACCATAACCAGTCTATATTTTTTTGTTATTTCTGATACTCGAAAAAAAACCGCGCATCTTTAAATATTTAATAAACAAAAAACTTATTACATCATGCGATATCTTAAAGAAATCGTCAATAAAAATATTAGACAGTTCTAGATTACGAATAAAATTTAATTGTTTGTTTTGACTTGTTATAAACAAACTTCGAGATAAAAAAACATCTCATGCGCTTGATAAAGGTAAATGTCATCTTAATTACATCGACGGCCATGATCTTTGCCTTGGAAAGATTGATAAATTTGGTAATTCGATCGCTAATATACTTAAAATAAGTCCGAGCTTATCTAAAAAGAAAACATATACATACACAACAAACCTACCTACTATGGGTACATTCTCCGATAAATTATATACTGAATAAAACTTTACTACCTGCGTCCTACATATCCGTCTGCATGTACCAGTAAGCTTCCCATGGGTTTTACAGTTTATATACTTTAGTTTTGTACATCAAATTGTCTTTGTTTTAAGAGTAACATAGCTACATCAGAGCTATGTACTCGTAACTCTTAATAAACTCTAAAGCTAACACAGACAAATGTCTTTAACGTTTATTTAATACAATAAAAATAATTTGGAATCACAAATAGCATAAAAAAATCAAATATCAATGAAAAATATTTGTTGATCTATTCGATAAGAGTTAATTTAATTTCTTTCGGGGGGATAATCCATAGATTTTAGGATTTCATTAGAAAAAAAAATATATATGTACATACATAATTTATACCTGTAAATATAATTAATGTAAGTAACCTAAATTTCTTTTAAATTATACTTTTAGATAAACACCAACCAATAGAACAACCTAGCAGCAAAGATATGTAGGACGGATATGTAGGACGCAGCTAGTAAATTTTTATTACCTCCCTACAAAATTTTTTAAAATAATATTAAATTCAGTACAAGATTATAAAAAAAGTTCTCCCATATATTTTTTTAACTCTGACACATTACAATTAAATTTAAAATATTCCGCCATAGATAAGAAAAGTAAAGAAAACCATAATTAATCAATATATTAATAATAATATAATTTATCAACATATATTGTATAATAATACAATCAATACACAAACAATTATAAATGTTTCAAACAAACAGTCAAATGATTCACATGCGTAAATATTCCATCTTAATAATATTATCAATGGAAAAGTGAGGACAGTTGTATGAATATTATAAACTAGCTGTTGCTCGTGACTTAGTTCCCGTCAATTTCTCTTTAGTATGATTAAGAGCAAATGAGTTGCTAAAAGAATATAGTTTTTAAAGAAATTTGATTACTATGAAAAGGTTATAGTGAGTCAATCTTAGAAGATTGATATGTAGGACTTTTTTTATTTAAAAAGGAATATTTCTCTCCTAGATATTATTTTTAAGTCTTCTAAACCCTTTACGCATCGAACGCAAGGGAAATCAACAAATATGAATAATTATTTTCCTTGTTTTTGGTACATTTGTGATGTTATATATCCTAAAGCCTTCCTCGATAAATGGACTATCCAGCACAAAGATAATTTTTTAATTAGAGCAAAAAGTTCTTGAGAATAGAGCTGTCAAACAAACTAACAAACTCTTCAGCTTAATATATTATTATAGATTAGTCTAGATTTATATCTTGATATAATATATGCTAAATAAAACTTGACGCTTACTTAATAAGCTAACATAATATGGTAATATGACATATATTAGACTTTATGAATCGAAGAAGTCTATGATGTCCTTAGCAACAAAGAATATTCTTAACTATAGAAATTTTATTGAATTTGTATTTTATCTCTCATAAGTTTTACAATAACAACTTTTCCTAAATTTGTTAGTTTAAAAGAACAGGAATTTGTTATTTTAACTTTATATGTATTGTAAGGCCGGAGTACGTATTTTAATATTAAGCTTTTGCACGAACGAGGTTCTTTTGTTTTAGAATGAAATAAATATTACAAGTTTTATAAAACATTACGGACCTATTGAAAAAGTCTTATCTTTCCATGATAATTGTTTGATGTTTTAAAATGTTTCCACCGAGGTATAGAAACTATTAAAATATATTAATATGTTTATTGGTATATAATTTTATAAAATTATATAGTAAAGGTTAAAATATTTTATTAATGTAATAATGGCGTTAAACATTTCTTCACAACAACGCCCTAACATTTTGTAAAATAAATCCAAAGAAGTAATTTTATATTTATTTTGAATTGCATTGAATATAGATATTTTATTATTTTAATGAACACAATGCACATACCTATGTTATTTCTTTGGCCCTTTACTTTAGTAGAATAAAGTTTTTCTTTTTAAATAACCCTTTGTTGGTGGCAAACAATATGTCATTATTATGACTTTCTTTGCAATCAATAAGTTGATAACAGCCACCGAAAGATGCGTGATGACCCGCCGTGGGGTCGTTGCAGATATTCGATAATGAACAAGCCTAAATATTTTTATATGTACTCTAGAGATAACGTGTAGTTTAGTATAAAAGGTGGTTCTGGAGAGTCGTAAGGTACAGTTACCATTGGGCCTGGGAACGATGAAGACTGTCTTAGTACTAGCGAGCTTGATTGCCCTGGCGTTAGCCGGGAGCATTGTAGTTCCTCCTAAGTCCTCCGACGAATATAAGGTTGAGGGTGGTAAGAATCTTATTCAACTTATTTTATTTGGCTTGTTTTGTATATCTGGTCTGCTCTAGAGAATTTGTATCTAAATCTATATATATTTATATAGAAACTTAGAACTTTTTCCGCAATGAAATTTATGTGCCTATTTTTCTAGAATTACATTAAAATTATTCAGTCATGTAGTCCAAAAGCGTACCTCACTGACAAAAATTCGAGTTTATTTCGAATTTATGTTGTATTAAATATATATATTATACGGAATGTATTATTCTGCTTATAACCACAATACAAGCTCTGCTTTATGAGCGTTCTAAAATATTCGTTTTGAATTTATTTTTATGCACTTTTCATATTCATATTTTGAGGAAATTGAACTAAATACAAGTGTGGTAAATCCCATTGTATAAATATTCTCATTATGTAATAATATGTTTATAGAGATTTATCCAGATTTTTATAATTTATTTACTTATTAATATTCTATTTACAGTTGACAAAGACTTCGTTGCAAAGCAATGGAAAATACTGAACCTCTTGTACCATTCTAACCAAATCAACGATGAGGCTGAATACTACAAACTCGGAAAAGACTACGACATTGAAGCTAACATCAATAATTACCAGAACCAAAAAGCTGTCCATGAGTTCCTTGACTTATGGAAAGTAGGTTTCCTTCCCAAGAACATCCCATTCTCGATTTTCAACGAGAAATCCAAACAAGAGGCTGTAGCCCTCTTCCATGTTCTTTACTACGCTAAGGACTTCGAAACTTTCTACAAAACCGCCGCTTTCGCCCGTATCTACATGAATGAAGGCCAATTCTTGTACTCATACTACATTGCTGTGCTCCACCGCCCAGACACCAAGGGAGTAGTCCTTCCTGCCCCATATGAAGCGTACCCTGAGCTCTTCACCAACATTGATGTTTGGTACAAAATTAACCGCGTTAAGATGGAGAAGGGTCTTAACCCCTTGGAATTTGGATCCCAATACGGTGTTGTTCAAGAGAACGAAAAGTTCGTCTTCTACGCTAACTACTCCGACTACTTTACCTACCCTGGTAACGAGCACAAGATCTCTTACTTCTACGAAGATATCGGCCTGAACGCTTACTACTACTACTTCCACTCTTTCTTCCCCTTCTGGTTGGACAGCGAAATACAACCCGTACTGAAAGAGCACCGTGGCGAGATCTACTACTACTTCTACCAACAACTTCTTGCTCGCTACTACTTGGAGCGTCTTACAAGCGGTCTTGGTGAAATCCCAGATTTCTCATGGAACAGCCAAATTACAACTGGTTACAGGCCATTCATGACCTACTATTACAACTTCGCTCAACGCCCTGAATACTACCAAATTCCTTATGATTCCCAAGTACAGAAACTTCAAGTCCTTCAAGCTTATGAACAGAGCTTTGTTGAGTACCTGCAGAAGGGCCACTTCAAGGCTGTAAGTATACAATTTGTATTATTAATAAATAAATCTTATTATAATTCATATCTGATTCAGATCACATAATGATCAGTGCCATATATGCGGGATTTAATACAAAAACATATTATTCAACAGTACAACCAGGACGTTGATCTACACAACTCCAAATCGGTCAACTTTGTCGGAAACTTCTGGCAAGCCAATGCTGATCTGTTCGCTAAGGTTGGACCATGGAAACAGGGTGCTTACTCTTATGAAGGAATTGCCCGCCAAATCTTGGGTGCTGCTCCTGAATCTGTTGACAAGTAAGTTTAAATTTATAATCTTATTGGCGACTATATCTATAGTAATACATTGACAACACTTCTTCTACATAATAACTGAAACAAATAAACTTAAAATAGAACTAATTAAACATTATGATTGTGAAACGTTTTCTAAGCAATTTAACTTTTTAATTTCAGATACAAGTTCATTCCCAGCGCTCTTAGCTTCTACCAAACGTCTCTTCGTGACCCAGCCTTCTACCAACTATACAGCAAAATCTTGAAATACTTCGTTGACTACAAGAACTACCTGGCTCCCTACACGCAAGACGCTCTACACTATGTTGGTGTTAAGATCAACAATGTTAAGGTTGACAAGTTGGTCACATACTTCGACTACTATGACTTCGAAGCCTCCAACAGCGTTCTCCTGAGCCAACAAGAACTGAAGGCAGAAAACTTACCAGGATACTTCGTCCGTCAACCTCGTCTTAACCACAAGCCATTCACCGTTAGCATTGAAGTTAAGTCCGATGTTGAAGGAGAAGCTGTTTTCAAGATTTTCCTAGGACCCAAATACAACAGCCAAGGCTACCCCATCGACTTAGAGGACAACTGGCAAAACTTTATTGAATTAGACTGGTTCGTGCACCAACTGAACTCAGGTCAAACCAAGATTGAGCGTGGATCTGATGAATTCTACTACTTCAAGGAAGACTCCGCTCCAGTACGTGAAATAGTGAAGGGTTTGAAATCTGGACAAATTCCTGATGATATGTCTGTTAAGCCTGGTGCATTCCCCAACCGACTTGTGCTTCCTAAGGGTACTAAGGGAGGCTACCCACTCCAACTCTTCGTCGTCGTCTACCCCTACCAAGAAGGTAAACAAGTCGATGGAATTAAGGTGTTCCCCAAGGACAACAAGCCTCTGGGCTACCCTCTGGACCGTCCCGTCAGTGACGCATACTTCAAGCAACCCAACATGTACTTCGAGGATGTTTCTGTATACCACGAGGGTGAGCTTTACCCTTACAAGTACAACGTTCCTTACTATACTATTCATCACAACGAAGTTAAACAACACTAAAAGGAGAGAGAAAATGAGCTACTACGACATAATATATATTTATGTATGATTAAATTATGTATATATGAATAAATAAACTTAATTTACATGTTTTTGTTATTTGACTTTTATAAGAAAACAAATATAATATATTTCTTCTAATGTGAAATAAGTAGTATTAAGTACAATATGACTACACAATGATTACTAAGCCTTAAAGTATAAAACTCCGAGAATAAAAAAAATATTACATTTACTGCACAATTAATTACTAAGACTACACATTACTTCAAAAAGGGCCGATGAAAAATTACACTACCCAAAAAATTCTTACAAATTTTCAAAAATATTCTGGTTGGATAGTCTGATTGAAATTAAACAAGATAAAGTAAAAAAACTAAAACCCAACTACGACAAAAAACGACGCTGAAAAAGTATAAAAGTACCCCATGAATACAGGTAAAGTCACAAGCAAATGCTAGTAATATATATATATTCGAAATGTACAAGTGAAGCGCTTTAAAATGATACCAAACACGGCCACATACATAGCCTGTCAAAATCATAACCCTCCTTTGGCTTTGCCGTAGTCGGGTAAAAAAAACATACAATTTGAGACATATTAAAACTTTTATATGACTTAAAAATATTTTTAATGCACTTTTAAAGTAAGCAATGTTCGTATTGCTAGTCTTAGAAAAATAGCCAATTTTGCAAAAGAAAAGTAAATTTTAATTTATTTCGATGGCACATATTCCACAACTATTTGTATAAATTTAATAGACATTTCTAAGGAAATGTTATAAAATTATTCTATATGTGGTCGTAGTTATTTCCCTTATAATATTGAACTTAACGATAATGATTGTCTTATTTAAAATATTTACATAAGAAAATTACTAATTATTTATTTATATTTGTACAAGATATAATTTTACTCTCACTTTAATAAGAATAATACAAACTTTTATTTCACATGCACGTTATTCTTTGTGTTCTATTTCTTCTTGTTACTTATTTACAGCAAGGTACATTATAAAGATTGACTTACATTTATTACTGACTGTTTGCGATTAATTCAATAAGTACTCGGATTTTCATATAGTTTTAATATTTATTTTAGATTAGATTCCAGACACAGTTGTATGAGCCGTTCGATTAAGAAATAAAATCACATTATGTTTCTCAATTTTTTTTTTATTATTTTTAGTTGACAGTTTAGTGTTTCAAGTCTGTGTAGCCAGATATTTGTAAACTAATATATCATTGTCTTCACATATAGTACTACTAGCTGTGTCCCGCGGTTTTACCCGCGTAATTCCTGTTCCCGGGACAATACCGGGATGTAAGCTATCCTATCTTTTAAGTTGGATCAAACTGCACATGGTGTGCGAATTTTATTATCATCGGTTAAGTGGTTTAGGAGTCCATTGAGGACAAACATTGTGACACGAGATTTATATATGTATATTAAGATTTAAGTCAATGTAACATATTCAGTGCTTATGTCCTCGACTCTTTGTCGAAGTTTGTCTGTCGCTATGTATTAATAGATCTTTAAAACTGTTGCTGCTATGCATTATATGTATATATTTAGAAACGAAAAGTATTTACATACATATAGTTAATTCAAGTTGCCATAACACGACAATTTGATAATGAATGAAGCTATGCTCCGCGTAGCGAGGGACAACATGGCGCCTTGTTAAAAATAAGCGTCCCGAAGTATTATATATGTCGCAGGCGGATTGTATAATCGTTTTAAAACATCTTATAAATCATCATCGTTTTAAATTGCATCTTACAAGTATTATATTGTAGAATAGATTATAAAATTGTTTGTAAGATTATTATTATGAACAAGTGTTAGACAAATAACGTATTTAAAATATAAGCGTCTTTAATTTATTATTATGATTTTATTATATTGAAAAGTAGACATCTCAGCCCATTTAATTTATTTTATCGTTTGCGACCCTTGGTTGTATTTATCAAATGTAACAAGGTACCTTAAACGAAACACCCTTTTTAGTTCAATAGTTTCAGAGACTGTTCTTTGCAAACACACAATCCATACTAATATTCTAAATGGGAAAGTGTGTCTGTCTGTCTGTATGTTTATCTTTTTTTCACGGCAAAACGGATACACCAATTTAGTTGAAATTAGCTATGTAGATAGATGATACCATGGATTAAAACATAGGACACTTTTTAATCCAGGTATTGCCCCGGGAACGGAAACTACGCGGGTAAAACCGCGGGGAGCGGCTCCTCTATCTAATTCGCATTATAAAACTAGTGTCTCTTTTTACCCGACTACGGCAAAGCCAAAGGAGGGTTATGATTTTGACAGGCTATGTATGTATGTATGTATGTATGTTCATCTGTTCCCTCGTAACTTCTAAACCACTAATCAGAATTCGACAAATGACATATCATTAGAAGCGTCTTAATTGTCCGCTGGTTATAGGCTATATAGATTTTCACCAAATTCAATGTGGCGCCCTCTAGCGGACAAAATATACAGAGTAAAAAAATAAAGTTAAGCTAGATATGCCGTGTCTGGTATCATGTTAAAGCGCTTCACTTGTACATTTCGAATATATATATATTACTAGCATTTGCTTGTGACTTTACCTGTATTCATGGGGTACTTTTATACTTTTTCAGCGTCGTTTTTTGTCGTAGTTGGGTTTTAGTTTTTTTACTTTATCTTGTTATACTTTTTCTTTTCTTCTTTCTTTTATAGTTGCCTGGAAGAGATGACTGTGTAATGTAGGCTGCCAGTTAATATGTCTACATATAACATATAGGCTATATTTTATATTTTAAAATTGTGTTATTAATCAATAAATATACAATGAAAAGTCGAATGCTATCATGAATATATGTTTCTTGATTAGCGTCCGGTCATTATGTAAATATAGAATAAGATAAATGTATTGCAAAAATTGCACCCAATACTTAATAATAGCAAAGTTTGTAGGTGACTCGCTCGTGATAATATTAAGTTCATGTGAACGATGGATGATAGTAGGACAATTGATTACTGTTGCCGGATAAAAATGTGAATAGTGTTTTCATATGAATAAAAGTATAATTAAATTATAAAGATTATGTTGTTTTTAGTTTTCATGGTGTGAGTATTGAGTTGGTAATTGCCATACGCATTTTGTAAAAGTAAAGTTTTTAATGATATTTCAAAATAATCTTTAAATACTTTAAAAACTATTAAATATAAAATTACATTAATGAACAACATACTATCCTCACAAACTCAAAAAAACTTAAACTTTTAATATTATGTACTAATATATAAAGCTGAAGAGTTTGTTTGTTTGTACGCGTTAATCTCAGGAACTACTGGTTCGAATTGAAAAATTGAGCTGATCCCTAATTTATAATATGAAATGAAGATGATCTAATGAAAATCTCATGTCATTATTTTTATTTGCGATTATTTTTACCTCAGATAATTATATTAAAACAAAGAAGCTGATGTAAATAGTATCTAATAGCTGGCAACGCGACTGCGTTCATGCAGTATCTATCCTACTTTTACATTAATAAATAAATGAATAAATATTTTCAGGACATTTATAGGTACACAGCACCATCCAGTTCCAAGCTAAGCAGAAGCTTGTATTATGGCAATTAGATAACGGAATAAATTACATTTATATACTTTTCTTTTGAAAATACATACATACAATACATAACAACACCCAGACCCCAGAAAATACAAATGTAAATTACAAATATATTTTTCCGGTGTGGGGATCGAACCCACGACCCTTCGCGCAGACAGCAGTTGTGCTACCACTGCGCCAAGCGGTCGTCGGACATTATACGCTCAATCCTCGATCTGCGAAGTATGTTGTAAGAAAATAATAAGCGAAATCTGTTATCGCTTAGCAACACATTTAGTCGTTCATTTTTATACATATATTAAATGTTTCGGGTATCAAGAATGTTTGAACCATTTTAAATATGAATTTTAATTGAAAATAAAGGTAGAGAGGATTATTAAATAGGCTTTAATTTTCGCACGTTAATTTTGGAACGAATTTCACATTGATAGACAAAACCTCTTAAGTGACTCGGATATAATAAAAAAATTAAAGTACCTAATTCTCAAAATGTTAATATTTTTAAATACATTTTTAACTATATAAAAAGGGAGCTTGTTAATATTCCTATGTTATTATCATAAAATATAATATAATTAATATTGTTATCATCGTTAGATGTGTCATTGATTTTATAGTCAGGTTTCACACTCGACATTTCGCTGACATTTGATGCTTTACCTTTGTTTTGTGTTTTTGGTAATTTTACGCTATTTGTTCGCGATTTTTATGTCTGTCTGTGTAAGGACAAAAATCTAATTAACTAATAATATAAATATACATATCGAAATGGTACATTAATTATAACATATTATGTACATATTACTTAGTGTTTTTAGTTATTAAATTATAATTTATTATTATTATAATTTATTTATTATATTAAATTATAATTATAAAAACTCAACGATGGTTGTTTGTTAGTTAGGACGAACATAATTATAAGGTTTTTTGATAATAAATTTAGGTTACTGCTTTGGGCCATGGTTTCACTATTACTTACTATCTAATCTTACTAATATATAAAGCTGAAGCGTTTGTTTGTTTGAACGCGCTAATCTCAGGAACAGGATTTTTTTCAATATACCCAAAAAATATGTATGAGAGAATTATTTCACTTTAAATAGTCAAAAAAAGGTCCTTGGTAGTATATAACTATCTTCTAAGGTAGAATAGAATCACTATAACATTGCTTATGGTAATTTATTTTTTACCGTCCCTGAAATTCACTAAAGCTCAATTAGGTACATACTAAAGGAACTAATAAATTTAAAAACTTACTTTTTAAAATCATACTAAATAGAACACGAAAAAATTTATGGTTTAGAAATGTGAAAACAAAAACGAATTAAATGAGTGACAAATATGAGTACATATGTATTGTATATATTTATGAGTACAAATTTACTAAAAAATGATTTAACATTATTTTTCGATTACTTATATTATTAGTGATTATTTTAAACTTAGTCTAAAATATGTTTCTTAAGTAAATATATAAGTTAAGTTTAAATCTTTTAAATGCGCTCTAAATAAATATTATATTATTTATTAGTTAAATTATTATACCTTTTCAATGTTACCTAGGACGCTATCGAAAATATATTCTGATATCCGATAAAGTATAACCCCAAATAAAAACATATGTCACGAATGCGATAAGGCAGATGCATTTGGTATATAAGTGCATCGGAATAGCGATGAGGTACAGTAACCATTTGGTCTGGCAACGATGAAGACTGTCCTGGTCCTAGTGAGTTTGGTAGCCCTTGCGGCTGGGAGCTACGTAGTTCCCCAAAAATCTTCCGTCGAACCTAAAGTTAAACAGGGTAAGATACTTTTTTTTTATAAATGAAATATATTTTTCAATATTTAAAACGATGCATCAACGAACTAATTGAAGATGCTTTTTTTAAATTTTTTAAGAAATTCAACATGATAATATTATAATCTATATAAATAAAACAAAGACGGGTTTCTTGCAACACTTATACTCGAGATCGGCTAGACCAATTTTCATGGTTTTTGGTTCGTTGAAGTTGTCCCCGCCCCGAATAGCGGAATACATCTTTAAAATACTGAAAACTTATACGGTTTTAAAGTTTATATGAAAGTCCACGCGGACGGAGTCGCGGGCAACAGCTAGTATTTAATATACATGCAAATCATATTTTATATTCTAATTAGACTCGTAGATATATTTTGTTATATTGACATTTGCTCATTATTCTTAAAATTTTAAGAATTTTGTAAATATTATTAAATAAATTAATAAATTTATTTACATATATCCAAAAGTTTTAAAATGTAGTATTTCTTTAATTATTTTACTTCTATTTGTAGTCGACACTACATTTGCCGCAAAGCAACTTGAAGTGCTCAAGCTGGTCTACCACTCTGGTCAAATAAACCCCGATGCTGACTACTACAAAGTCGGAAAGGACTACGATATTGAAGCTAACATCCAGGGCTACACCGTGAGTTTCAATTTACACTTATTAAACACACAATTATACTTACTCTTTTTTCAAGAAACAACAACAGAACATTATAAATATTAACATTTTATTAAATTTAACCAATCCACGGTTTACTAAATAGTTGCTAAAGAACGAACGTATACATATATTTATACGTACGTATACATGATACATACATGACAGATACAAGTAATAATATATTATGTAAACATATACGTATGGACATTTATACATACATAGATACAGACACATATTCATGCATATTTATAGATAAATAGGAACAAAGCCTGATTTTATAGTGGGGATTTTTTAAGGCTTTATATGTCTTATTATTCGTTATAGTTATTCTCTTATACTTTTAAAATTGTTAATTGGTTTCGTGACACACTGAACAAAATCGTATTACATATTTTTTTACAATTTTTGGTATAATGTTTAATGTTCTATTACAATCTTTCAGAACCAGAAAGCCGTCCAAGAATTCTTGGACCTATGGAAAGTTGGTTTCCTTCCCAAGAACATCCCATTCTCGATCTTCAACGAGAAATCCAAGCAAGAAGCCGTAGCCCTGTTCCATGTGCTTTACTACGCCAAGGACTTCGACACCTTCTACAAGACCGCCGCATTCGCTCGTGTTTACCTGAATGAAGGCCAATTCTTGTACTCGTACTACATTGCCGTGTTCCAACGCCCAGACACTAAGGGATTAGTCCTCCCTGCCCCGTACGAAGCATACCCTGAACTCTTCAGCAATGTCGATGTTTGGTACAAGATCAACCGCGTCAACATGGAGAATGGCGTTAACCCAATTGAATTCGGATCCGAATACGGTGTTGTGGAAGAGAACAACAAATACGTCTTCTACGCTAACTACTCTGACTACCTGACCTACCCCGACAACGAGCACAAGATTTCATACTTCTATGAAGACATTGGCCTTAACGCTTACTACTACTACTTCCACGTTTTCTTCCCCTTCTGGTTGGAAAGCGATGTACAGCCCGTTCTCAAGGAGCACCGTGGAGAGATCTACTACTACTTCTACCAACAACTTCTTGCTCGCTACTACCTGGAGCGTCTGTCAAGCGAACTTGGTGAAATCCCTGAATTCTCATGGAACAGCCAAATTACCACTGGTTACGTACCATTCATGAAGTACTTCAACAACTTCGCCCAAAGGCCTGAATATTATCAAATTCCTTACGATTCACAAGTTAAGGAGCTTCAAGTACTTCAAGCTTACGAGCAGGCTTTCGTTGAATATATGCAGCAGGGTCATTTCAAGGCCGTAAGTTTTAAAAGATTCCTTATTTATTCAGTAGCCAATGAGATTTTCATTATTTTAATATTTATTAATATAATTCTTGTGATAATATAAACTTTTTTTTCTTAAAAGTACAACCAGGACGTCGACTTCCACAACTACAAGTCTGTGAACTTTGTTGGAAACTACTGGCAAGCTAATCCCGATTTGTTCGCTAAGGTCGGACCATGGAAGCAAGGTCCTTACTCTTACGAAGGATTTGCCCGTTACATTCTGAGTGCTGCCCCTGAGAGTGTTGACAAGTAAGTTATTGAATATGATGAAAGTTTTTGAATGTAAATTACTATAGTTTTGCCTTTATATTGTACTAACGTTATTAAGATTATTAGGTAATAGATAAAAAAGTATTATTTAATTAATTACATGATTATGATTAGTATTATAATATGATTATCTTTTATAGGTACAACTTCGTTCCTAGCGCTCTTAGCTTCTACCAAACTTCTCTTCGTGACCCAGTGTTCTACCAACTGTACAGCAAGATTTTGAAATACTTCATTGATTTCAAGAAATACCTGGCTCCCTATTCTCAGGAGGACCTTCACTACGTTGGTGTTAAAATCAACGACGTTAAAGTTGACCAGCTGGTAACATACTTCGACTACTACGACTTTGAAGTTTCTAACAGCGTTTACTTTAACCAGCAACAAATACAGGCTGATAAGTTACCCGAATTTGTTATTCGCCAACCTCGTCTTAACCACAAGCCGTTCTCTGTGAACGTTGATGTCAAATCAGATGTTGAAGGCGAAGCCGTTTTCAAGATTTTCCTGGGACCTAAATTCAACGGCCAAGGCTACCCAATTGATTTGGAACAGAACTGGCAGAACTTCATTGAATTGGACTGGTTCGTGCAGAAATTGAACAAGGGACAAAACAAAGTGCAACGCAAATCTTCCGACTTCTACTACTTCAAGGAAGACTCTTCCTCAATTCACGATATCTTCAAGCTTGTTGGACAAGGCAAAGTTCCCGCTGACATGTCTGTCAAGCCCGCCGCATTCCCACAACGGCTGTTGCTTCCTAAAGGTACCAAGAATGGTTACCCATACCAGATCTTCGTCGTGGTCTACCCCTACCAACAATATAATAAGGAAGTCGATACCGTTAAGGTATTCGCCTTGGACAACAAGCCTTTGGGCTACCCTCTCGATCGTCCAGTCAACGAAGCTTACTTCAAGCAACCGAACATGTACTTCCAGGATGTTGCTGTCTTCCACGAAGGTCCCAAGTATCCTTATGAGTACAATGTACCTTATTACACCATTCATCACAATGAAGTTAGCAAGCATTAAACCGTGCAGAATGTAAGACCTTTTATAATGTATCTTAAAAATATATATAAATAAAACAATGTGTAATTAATAGTTATTTTATTCAATTCTCCCATTAATTGTATTGCAATAAAATTTTAACTTAAATGCTTTGAAAAATATCCCTTGAAATCATTTGAACTCTTCTTATGGAAAATTGATATTTTATTAAAAATATAATTAGTCGCTTTAATATCACCATTAACAAAAGCTTGCCTATGAAAAGGAAATCCTAAAGGCAATGGATCAGAGTCTATATTGCTACTATTAGATAATTCATTTAAAGATGTTATCATGGTGAATAAAGTTAAATTCAACCCATCTTCTAACCCCTTTGGGACAATCATACTTTCTGGGTACTTAAAAATATTGAACTTATTCTTTTTAGATGATGGTAGTTCGATATTGTAATAATCATCATATGAAAATCTATCTGACAATTCAGGACTCCAACTTATTACATTCAATCCTTTTTCAAATTTATACATAAAGGAATCTAGCTCGAAAAATCTAGAATATTGGTCCCAGCATTGGTTTTGTTCACATTCAGGACCTAAAAATATCTTAACTATTCCCTTATCATTAGTTTTGGATTCAACGGTATAATTAAACGTAAAAGGTAAATGCTTTAATCTTTTTTGCCTTGCTGTATAAAGGGTTGACGACTTCTTTGCAAAATAATCATCATTATTCAAAAATTTCATCAAATTGATTTGATAGTAATCGAAATAGGTGGTAATTTTACCAAAGCTTGTATCTACGATGTTAATGTTTTCGGTTTCATATTTAGACAAATCGTACGGTTGTAGAGTGGCCGAAAATTCCATAAAATATTTAAGAAGAGCATGTATCATTTGCCAGTAGAGTGGGTCCCGTAAAGTTGTTTGAGGATTATGAAGGACAGTTGGAGCTGGATTGTATCTGCAAACAATTAAAAATTAAACATGACTTTATTTTGCGATTTAACTACATAAAAAAACGTTGCTTTGAAGCAAGCAAATTTATTCCAGTAAATTTAACCATGGCAATTTGCACATTTGAAATTATTTCAAAATTCGCGAAATTATTTTTATTATAAAAGCAATTATTTAATACTAAAAATAATAACCTGTCTTTAGGATAACCGCTGCCTCCATATCCGAATAATGACTTCACAATTTTCGCTGTTTCAACTCCTTCAAAATTGGCTCTTATTAATTTTGCTAACAAATCAATAAAGTTGTCTTCTGTTAGAGCAATTTTTGTCCCGTTATCCTGAATTTAAAAATTATATTAAATTTAAAGTAACATAATAATTAACATATACATATGGGTAAATAAATTATAATAAATAAAACATGATAAAGTCAAGGCACAAATATTCTAAGCGCAATTCAATTGAATTTCAATTGCAATTTGAATTTAAAGTCTTTGGCTATCCAGCAGCGCTAATGCTGTTTATATGTTTTCAAATTATGAAAGTACCATTATCCCTTTGTCAATCCTATTCACAATAACTTTCCTAAATGTTAATTTTTAAAATACTAAAATTAAAATAAAACTTTTGAACAATTTACCATATAAATAAGTCCTCTTGATATGCATTCTCTTATTGCAATATCGATTGCTTTAATACGGGCTTGTTCATCACTCCATTGTGGCAAAACTGACGATCTGGTTGAAAAGGATAGACCATTATCATGTAGAAGATAGGGTTCAAAATCCCGAAAGCAGTTATCCTCACTAGATACATTACGAATACGCAGATTTTCCTTCTCCAAATTATATCTAGCCAGAAGTTGTTGATGAATAAAGTAATAGCGCTCTGCATATTTTGGATCAACACCAGAGAGCTCGTCGTTACTCATCCAAAAAGGAAATTGTAAATGAATTCCATAATAATACGAATTAAGTCCTATGTCTTCCCTAAAGTAGTCAACATTTTCTTCACACCCAGTATTAATCAAATTCCAACTCGAATAATTAGTATTTATAACAACAACGTTATTGTCCGTATATATTTGATTAACATTTGCTTCTTGAGAGTCGATCATGCCGCTTTTACTTTTAAATTGTAATGCTTTTATAAGTGTCTCACTATTGATGAAATAATTTGGTTTTACGATGAATGGTGGTTCATATTCTTTAGATGAAGCGTCAGTCCTATATAGTTGCACTAAGCGCCAAGCGTAATCAAACATGTCTCTGTTTATATTTTCGCGAGCCCAATCACGTATAAGAAATATTTTGTCATCATCCGCAAATTGAAAAATGCGGAACAGAGCTATAGTTGCTTCTCGCATATTGTCGTCATAAATGTTAAATGTTAAACCCTTCATGGCATGACCGGCTTCTAGGTGTTTATTAAAAATATTGTAATTTTCATCATTCTGAAATAATATTTGAGTATACTTTATTGTATATACAGAAGTACAATCTAGATAATATATGCGAAGGTCTCACCTGGTCAACGAGATCTGCTAAAATTAGCTTTTGTTGAATTTGAGACTTTGACGGTTGAGATCCAGGAACAATAAACTTGAGTGATTGCTCAATGTTCTTAAATAGTTCTGAAAACAGCATTTTATTACTGATCAGCGCTTTTTAAAATTTCATAAATTGACGCAATATGCAGCTGCTTGCTACATAAAATACTTTTAAATTTAAATAAGAAATTCAAGGTCATTGCTAATGCTATGCTTATTCTACATCATTTATTTACGAAAACATATTTACACAAATCACTAATGTAAAGCCTTTAAAACAATAATAAAAACAGTTACCTCCTTCGCTTAAAATTCCAGATAATTCCATAGATTTGCTAGGCACCGGAACGGTAAGTATTTGTCCCAGGAAGAACAACCATAGGAACATTTTGAAGAGATAACCTTGCCACATGACAATAGTGTTGGATTTTCACAACTGAACTTAGAAAATAGTAAACAACTCTTATATGCAATTCAACGTGTTACTGTTTCTGTAGCGTTCAATTGAAATCCTGGGGTCGTTTTAATAGGAATAAAACTTGTACATTCGCAAGCATTAGCTCATATACCCTATAATATTTTACTATAACAGTCTATTATATTGAGACGATTTATATGAACATCTAAATTTAAAAAAAAATGAATAAAAAAATCAAGCCAAAATTATATTATGAAAACAAGTTCTTTTAATATATTTCTTGGTTGCTCAATCACATGCTATTGTATTAATGTCGTGTCAATATCGATTATGAATCTTTCAAATGCAACTTAGGATAAAATTGAGATTCACAAAATAAATTAAAAACCAAAACGTGAAACAATTCAATATTATAAAATAATGCAAAGATTGAAACTATTTTGCTCTGGCGTGTACCAACGTAATGTGCACTAAGGAAACAAAATCCAATTGGACAATTTTCCAATTGTATCTCAGGTCTAATTTTGGTCCTGCGGTAATTTGTCGTTCATAAGTGCTATTATGTCGTGTCAATCTTAGTATGCTTTTAAGATGGTTAAATATAATATAATTACATAACATGTGAAGAAATCTTATTTTAAATGTATTTTAAAGATATACCTAATACAAACGATTGGGCTAAATTTCGCGTCTCCTTGTCCTACCGATTTTTATTCCTTATAGCGCAATATAATGTCTTTCAAATTTTATATAGGTAAATAATAATTATTATTATTAAAATATGTACGTATTAAATATCATATTTTGTTCAAAAGACGATTATTTTTTTTTATAATAGTCATTAACTGGTAATACTATAGGAGTTAAATTAAAATAGAATTATTCATTTTTGTCAGAATTACATATGTATTTTTCTAATGCAGTTGACACCGTGCGCTATGCTTGACATTGGCATTGAATCATCGGCGATCTCGATCTTTGTGTAATATCCGTTACATCTCAGGATAATATAAAAAAGTATATTATAGCGTTGCTTATTAAGCAGCAAAATAGATCAAATGTATGGTCATCTTGTATTAAATATATTGCTAGAAAGTTGATGCTTTTGACAAAATTTGCATATGTTTTCATGAATTATGTCAAAATATAATTAGAAGTATTGTTTCAAATCATAAGTGTCGACTTGTTATTTAGCAAAATCAATAATAATTTCTATTGAAATCAAAATGAATGTATATTCTAAATGAATGTTTGGTATAATTATATAAAATAAAATGGAGGTCTGAAATCAAAGTCACATGATATAAGTATAAATAATTTATTTAACAATGTATAAAACACTCTTAACGCGACTTTTGCAGCTTTTGTGATAAATAAGAGAAGTGAATATTACAAATATAAAATTTATTTACTGTCTTGACTCTCAATGCGTTATAAATATTAGCATATGATAATAAGTACGTTTTAAAGGAATTATTCTAAAATAATTATAAAACGAACACAAACCTAGCCTATCTATAAGATAGAAAAGATTAAGTGCATACATGCTAATACCGCATTGCTTCCTTTGTACTACGATAGACTTAGACGTTATAATTAACTTTGCTAATATAATAATACTCTATCTGATATATATTAATTTAATCGCCAGTCATCATCTCCATGAACTCTGCAAAGAAGAAAAAAATTCATGAGTCTTACATAAATATAGGTATAAGAGTAGAAGACTTAGAAATAGTGTTAATTTAAGAGCGAGAAGGATTTCTTATCAATGTGAGTTGTTGTTCATTGTTTCAGATATGACGTAAGTTATTTATTAAAGGAATTTATTGACTATTTCACTAATAAATGAGTACAATTTTGTTTCTTTTATGGTTCAAAGGCTTACGCTGAAATGTTTATAACGATATGACTAGTTATATCCTATAGTACTACGCGTTTAAAGTCCGACTAAGTTTTCGATAATATTCATATTAATTAATACCCAATGAGACAAATAATCATATCCATTGCGTACTCCAAACTCCATACACCGTTATCTTTAAACGCTATTTGTAAAGATATAGTGGCATTTACCATCGAAGTCCACGGTCCCTGAACCGTCAGTGTCGATTTCTGCAATGATTCCATCTAAGTCGGAACTGCTCAGCTTGTCGTCCAACGCAGCCAAGATCTCCTTGAGGGTTGATGTGGTGATGTAACCGTTGCCTTCACGGTCGTATAACCTGAAATCATAAGCGCGTATTAATTTAAATTCATTCCAATTCTAGAAGTAAAGATACTCGTATAAACTTGATGATATCCCTAAGGTTGACCTTATAACGATATATGTAATTGATTATATCGTTGTATTCATTAGAATAGAACTAGATTCTATTTATCTATATAGATTTAATTATGATTACTAAACAAACTAAATTCTCTTAGGTATAAGTTGAGTATGTTACATAAACTAAGTGTATTAGGTTAAATTTGAATTTATATAGTTTTAGCTTTATATACTTATATACTAATATATTTCATCCATTTTATTTCTTAATTAAAATAATCTCGTATTTACCTGAAAGCTTCTTTCAGTTCCTGTTGCATAGCTTCTGCGTCCTCCTCTTCAAGGAAGTGGGAGGCGATGTTGCAGAACCCATCAAAATTGATTTTGCCAGTATCTGAAAAAGCATTCTTATATTATTATGGAAAACTTATTTTAAAATTAACCATATTTTAATCTTTATGTTTAAATTTCTACAATCAAAGCAACATTGAAAGAGTTTTGAGGAAATTAAACTTAGTAACAGCCACAGAGTTCGAAACTAAACAGATATTACGGCTTAACAAGAAGTGACATCTCGCAAAGGAATCCTGAATAGACACGGTCCAGTTTAAAAATAGACTCATTATAGCAACGGTGAGTAAAAAAACTGAGAGATGCGGTTAAAACGCAATAATATTTAGTTCTTTGTTAATTTTAAGTGGTGAAATTATAAACTTTATGATTTAGTTTACAATTTAAGTATGATGTAACTCATGAATAGAATCCTCGATCTTCCCTCTTTATTTTCCTTTGTCTTATGCAACAAATATTTGGGTCGACAGGATGGTCTGCTTAATTTAATTTGCACTCTTAGAAATGCGGGAAGTGACGGGCCACATGGCCGTAATTATTCTATTGATGTAATTAAAATATGCAATTATTCCTTTTGTGAAACATATTTTTTGATGAAAGATAAAAAAGAAGATAAAATGTTTGGAATAATTACTTTCTGGGTCGTTTTCATCGATGAGAGCTTGTAATTCAGAGTCATCGAAGAGCTGACCCATTGTGTTTAGAATTGTTGAGATTTTCAGGACGTCAATGTATCCTGTCTTTGTGGTGTCAAACATCTGGAAAGCCTTGCGGAGCATGGCCATTTTCTGATCATCGTCTGTGTCCTATAAAATAAATTAGGATCATTATAACATGAATTATAAACGATTGTAAATCTTTATAAACTTAATACAGTATATTGATCTGATCCGATTTATAGTTGAAAATGGTAAACTTATGTTTGCTAATTAATCATATCAATCATAGCGGTATCCCGGAAGTCCCTGATGAAGACACTGTTAAGCACTTAAATTGCACTATCACTTTAGCACCGTTATAAAATATGCTCACCATTTTGTTTAAAGGATATTAACTGTCGCAACAAGAACCGAATCTGAGTGCGAGTGTTGTTACACTGAATTTTACATTCATCCGCCACCCTTATTTATAGACGACCGCCGAACTACTCAGGAATACGAAAATAAGTAGAAAAAACAACTATCAGTATCTCCGTTCGTAGTTATTGCGTGACGTTTTTCTCGTCACGACGAAACGTCACAGGATGAAAATACTGCATTCGCAGGAAACCACTTGTCATAATTTTTGTGAAATTTATCGGCAATAATTTACTGGCAAAACGCCATAACACTAGCCGTTAATTTTGAAATCACATTGTAAAGGTTATATATGAAATTAAATCGTAAGTAATCGTTTTTTTATGGCATAATTCTGTTAGTCCAATTGTGCTTCTTAATTATTCACTTATAAACGATAACATTTTTGGTGGATATTAATAAAATGTGAATTGTATGTTTTAGACATAGCTTTGATATTATATTTATACATGAAAGGTTTGAAATGTAAATTTAAGTGTTCGGGATCACATTACTTCGAATGCTGAGTGATCGATGGTATATGTATTTTGATAAACAATTTAACACATCAATTTGACCTTGTGCGTAAAATAGCATTAAATTAGGTACTCTTGACTTGAGATAGAACATTTCAAAGGCATTCGGAACTGCGCGTGCGCATATTGTTATGTTCCATTGAAGAACAGGAAATATCTACTTTTGAAGTAAACGTAAATGTTATTGCTGGAGATAGTAAAAATTTAACGTCACGTCACTTGTTATGACTACGGCTAGAGAACATTCCTTGGTAATTATGTCACTAATAAAATCTTTGTTTTTTATATTATTTTGCTACTGTAGCTCTTAAATGTTGCCCTGATATTCCTTATATCAATATTTATGGATGTTTGCAAAGCATCTCAGTTTAAACATTGTAATTCATATCCACATACCACAGCAGGCCATAAACATTGAGGCGAACATAAAGTCTCATTTTAGAACATAAAAGAAACAAATGTACAAATGTCTGCGGCGGCGATAGTCACATTCTATTATCTACGTAATTAATTAACCTGCGAATTCGCGACAATAATACACAATATAATTTTAATGATCTCGTTTGCGGTTGCCAAAATGTCAAGAACATTGACACTAATGTGGAATCCGAAAATATATCAATTGTCGCTCTGGCAGATTAGGAAAACGTTAAAAATGAATGCGTCACCCATTCGCTGGTGCGTGCAACGGGTTATACGGCGCCGTCGGCAAGTCGCATATATAGATCGTCATTCGTCGGTGATCGACTATAATTTTTGTGTGCTTGCGAGTTGCGAGTGGAGCGGTCGGGACGCTCGGACAGACAACGTGCTGAGCCTTCTGCGCCGCCCACGTGCTCGCCATGCGAATATCTGTTGACCTACTTTTTTGGCACGGCTAATAATGTTTTTGTATTGTGTGTGCTTTGTAAGTGGAATCTATTGTAGGTTATGAGTTTTTGGTTCACGTTCATCTCTTGTCTTGATCACTCAGTAATTGATATAGCTCCTGAATATTTGGATATTTATGAAAATAATTATGCTGAGTAGCTTTGTGTTTTGATTAGGCAATAAAAAAGTTAAGTTAAGCTATGAATTGTATTTTTGATCTATTAGAAAACATACGTTTTTTATCCTTGCTTTTATATGGGAAGAGAAGAATCTATCATCTACCTTTTAAATATATTCTACGTAAAAGACTATTGTTAGCATTTCTATACTAACATCGACTAATGGTGGGAATATGCGGAATACCTTGACTGCTTCTGAAACTATTTCTGATTTACACTCGCAACGATTGTGAGTTATAAGTTATTTATATCAATTCGTTCGCCGTTCATGTAACTGTTTGTGGGAGGCTATTAATTTGAGGAACTTTGCATAATAATCATTGTCTTGCAATATCTTATGAATAATGCTTTATAGTCATTTATAAATACTGCATTTTAAAACTATTTAAGTTGATATATAGTATCAAAATTAAGATTCAGACGGAAATTTAAGAAACAAAGAAAGTTTTACAAATCCTCATATCATATTTTAATTACGTTCTCAAAATGACTCGTTTTATATGGTATGCAACTGTCATTTTTCAATTTCGTTGCTTTAATATAGCATAGGTCTACATCGACGTACCTACACAACCATTACAATGTTGTCTATTTTTAATTTATTAATTACACCGTGTTGAAATGTTGAACACGACACAAGTTTTAATAGACATTGATGTATAACATGTCGCGTTTACTGCAGGTGTAATATAGAGGTAGGATTTATGTTGCATTTGATCTGGCTGCGACGAACTCTCACTCGGGAGCTAATTAAATTTATGAAGTGATGCGTAACGCTTATATGAATTTACCGGATATCCAAGGAATGTTTCGAGAGTCATCTTTGATTGATTTTGATTACCTAAGTATTTGATTAAGTACATATGTACCTATTTCATCAATTTGATGAACTTCGAAACTTTTGTGTATGAATATTTTAAGGGGAATCTTTCTCATTATCAAATTAAACCTTCTAACAATTTAATAGAGACTTCTTTAAAGAAACATACACTTGGCCACGTGTTTGTATGCATAGAAAAACAGGCCATTGAGTTACTTGTATAGGTCTAGGTGAATTTTAACAAAATATTTGTACCGACTACCATTCGCAAGAGAAACAATTATGTTAGTTTTATAGGAATGGAATAACAGATACGTTTTCGAGTTAAATATGTGAAAATGTTTTCTAGGAAATTCAATCTATATTACATATTACATAGAATGTACATGACGTATAAGAGAAGAACGTTAATTTTGTTTATGAATGAAACATCGTTTGCAATTATTTATCAACTTCGAAATGTCATTAACAGTTCATTGAATCTAAAATTGGTTTCATCGAATGCCTATCGAAAACGCATAAATCTTCATGTCAATGAAGCGGAAAATATAACTTGATTTTGGCAAAGTACTAGACGGCCAATGAATGATGTGTAGTTGCCAAGTCTAATAATTTTATAGTGTCGGACCTTATAGCTATATTAGTTGAATGTTGACATTGACTGGCGATTGTCATGCGCAATTGGGCGTGCATCGGTGATTCATTTTTAGTTAATTATGATGTGACATCCTTTGATTGTATAGGAGACAAGTAACACGGTCTTCATTCAAATCAACTATCACTTTCGCTACCCGTAAAGAAATAAATATTCTTACACTAAAAATATTTGATTTAATTATAAAATAGGAGAGGTAACAAGCAATACGATCACGTGGTTAGAGGAACGTTGAAAGCGAATCACGATATTCGGCTTGGTTAAGAGCGATTGACAATTTTTACGTACTGCTGAATATTCCTAATTTTACTCTGTGGGTAAAATGAGTTATATTAGCCGATATATCCTTAATTTCCAAAATTTGTATTGTGAAAAACAACCAAGTATTTAATTTTAGGTTTAAACCTTCCACAGACAAGCGTTAATTTGAAAACTTGACAATTCCCGTTAATATTGTAAATACAAAATATATAATTACAATAATTATCTCATATTGAAACTATTTAACGAAGTTACTGAAATAGTACATCCATCAATTAACTGTGATTATGGCTGATACATTAAGACAAACATTTTTAAAATTTTATTCTTATTCAATCTATTTACTAAAATATATTGCTTTAAAATAAGGCTTCTTTTAAACATCATTTAACACCTTAATGGATCATAATCAATAATATAAAAAAATATAACATTAACCGGATACATTTATCAGTAAACTGTTTACATTCGCTATTTTGAAAATAACTCGAAGAAATTTTCAGAAATATAATGTTAAAATATTTACTAATAAAGTCCAGAAATATGCTTAAGAATTCAATCTCAATTGTTTTAGTACTTCAGGTATATACAGGAATATATACATATAACAGACAGTAAGTAGACACATAATACTATTGGATGATATTAGTTCGAATAAGCAAACCTCGTAAACGACTGTAAAAATACTTCTGTTTGTGCTCTAGCTGTTGTCACAGCAGTGAACGATGGTTTTTAAAGTTTCCGTGATGAAAATAGGGAAAGCGTAATATCTTTGGAATATTTGGCCCGGGTCCAGGAGAACTGATAGAAATTGGCGTGAAATAGCAATAATGTGCATGTTTGCCCGCCGATGTTTGTTTAAATGGTTTTTTAATATCAATAAATTCAGAGTGTTGTACAGAAGTGTTGTTTCGTATAATTGGTTTGCATTACCTTCGATTCATTCATAATTGTTTCATTGAGAGGTACAGATGTACAGATGTACTGTCGTGTTGGCAAGCGGCAACTTGCCATTATGTCGGAGAAATATTTAAATCACTGTTTGAAGTATATTTATATTGGCATTTCACAGAAAATAGCATTTAACTGCATGTTTAAATAATTGTCTAGATTGTCTAGATTTTTAACAGTAATTAGCTCTTATTTAGTTTGAAGCTGATTACGCTATATAATAAGTGGCATCTTATAGGCTGTTAATAAGATTTTGAATTTGAAAAAAGGATTTGTATGAGTTTCAATTTAAAAAAGGTTAAAAGTATTTTCACATTATAATTATTAATTTATTAAATACAACAAACAAATATAACATTAACAACAAATAGCATAGTAATTAAGTATCTCCAACTTCTATTCGTATACTTTTTCAACGCTGTCATCCTCATATTTCAACTGAGGTGGGTTCAGTATAATATTAAAAAATGGATAACGTTTTTTAGGCGAAGACAACAATCGGATTGGCGCTACTTCTTCAATAATATCCTTAATATCATTTCTTATTGTAATATCTTTATAGAATGTGGATTCTTTAGAGTGGTCTTGGATTTTTTCTTCTTTGTCTCCATTAAACTCTTTAGAATCTTTATCAAATTCCCTTATATCGTCAATTTTTGGCATTATTGTGTAGTCGTGATAATTTG
>JADANM010005346.1:4464870-4483573 GCA_026213755.1 Eurema hecabe | reverse complement strand
TTTTTCATTTTTAGTATTAAATATTTTATTTATTTCGATTTCCTTTTTAAAGTCTACGGTTTCTTCTTCTCTTGCTTTATTTTCTTCACGTTGCTTATCTTGGAAATCATCTTTCTTGCCATACTGTCCCTTTCGAGATTTGTAGTCAAATGGTTCTTTCTTTTTAGTAAATTCGGGACGGGCTACTAAAGCCAAGGGGTCCATCATTATTTCAGTTTCAACATCATCCATAGATTGCCATTGTTTATCGTTTCCACCATATTCACTACCACCTTTTCCATATGTTGATGGTTTGCTTTCAATTTTGTTTGTTATAATGATATCCTTAACTATGGCATTAGGAAGATTAAATAGATCTTGCATTTCAATATCTAAATCTAAAGGATATCCTGGTGAAAGTATAGCGTCATAGTTTAATTGTATATTTGTTTTCACTCCCCCTGGGACTGCTTTTACGTAAGGTGCAACAAATACAAATATTTGGAAAGGCAAACCAGAAGCACTTCCTTTAGGAAGTATTAGTCTTGATGGGAATCCTATTTGTGAGTTCACTGTTTTGAATGAAAGAGCATCTACTCCAAATTCTGAATCTACGATGCCTTTACGAATATTACTAAAAGGAACAAAATCATCAGATATATTAGTAATTTCATCTGATGTTCTTGTTATTATATTACTTCCTTTCTTAAGATTGATTTCAAACTTGTCAAGTAACATGAATAGTTTTCTTTTGTCAACTACGTCTCCTGGCATAATTTTAGGGCCCAAATAAATTTTCACACATCCTTTTTGTACGACTAATGAAGAAATATTTACTTTAATTGCGAAAGGTTTGTGGTTTAATCTGGTTTGACCAATTTTAATTTGGAAGTTAGGATCTTTATCCCCGACTTTCATAGCATCAGTAACGTCAAATTCAAACTTATCAAACGATGTTATCATTTTCTTCACTTCGACATTAGCTACTTGCACTCCAGGGAAATACAGTTGATTTTTTGCATATCCTGGTAGAACTTTTAAGGCGTTACTTATTAAATCGACTATTTTTTTATTAATATTCCAGAATATAGGGTCTCGTACTTTCGTCATATAATGAGTCAAAGATGAAGGCGTGCTAAAATAAAAATTAAGTTAAAATAACGTAAATTACATAGTACATATTAACAAAGTCGCTTTCTTCTGGCTGTCCCTATGAATCCTTAAATCTTTAAAATTATGCAACCGATTTCCATACGGCTTTTTCCGATAGTTATTCATAAATGCGGATAAAACCGTGCGGCGTGCCTACTAAATTAAATAAATAATTTAGAGTAGTAATTTACAATATCAAAAACTTACCTATTCACAGAAGAATCTTGGCTTATGGCTTGCATTGCTAAATTTAAGTAACTGTTGTTATTTGTAACTAAAATTTGGATTAATTGATTAAGAATGGCTTGCTTTGAAAAACCGCCATCTCTCTGAAAGAATTTCCACTGTATTTAGATTTTAAAATACTTTGCAACGTATCAATATAAATCGTATACTCAAAATATAGTTTACTTACCATGTGTGTCACCGTTATGCCAATATTGTGTTCAATATTCTTCATTGAAGAAATAATATCGCTATTTTTTACCGTGTTAGATGTTCTTACGCAGAAGTCGTTTCCATTTGAATAAATAAGCATAGGATCATAGCCCTGTACGTTCTCCGTGTCATCCCAGTCTATTCCATTGATTTCATATAAATCATTAGAATATCTTTCTAAGTTATACCTAGTCATTAGTTGCTTCATAAAATGAAAAATGAATTCTCCGAAGCGAGGATTTCGTTGAAAGTCAGTGTCTAGCCACGGCAAATATTTAAGCTTTGTTAAGAAGAAATAAGAATTAAGACCGACATCTTCATGGAAGTATGAAAGCTTTGTTTCCTCAGTGTCTTCAAAGTCGTCACTGGTATAATTAGCATCTATAATATAAGCGTTTCCATCCTCACGAATGCAATCAGTTAATGCTACATCATTGCTACTGACGAGAGATGATGCTTTAATAATAAAATCTTTACGAATAAAGTAATTTGGTAAAAGCTCGTACGGGGCTGGTACTGAAACTTTTTCTATATCTTTTCGAGTTATTAACGCTAAGTAAATGACATCGACGAATACTCCACAATTGACATTTTGCCGAGCCCAACATGCTGATTTGTAAAATGTATCGAAGTCTTTTGCGTAATAAAGTAACTCATAAATAACTTGAAGCTCGTTCATGTGATCTATGCTTGTTTCAGTGAATATTTCTCCTTTAGGAAGTAGTCCTTTACCCGATTTTAAGTTTTGAAGATTACTTATAACATCTTCTTTCTGAAAATTATAAGGTATAAATTTTAATGCACGACATCCATAATAGTAGCTAAATATCATAACCCAATAATTATATTTTAGTTTTGTTATTAAATTCACATGCGAAAACATTGAAATGATCCATTCTATTTGATTCTTGATATTAAAAATTAATAAATAAAACGAAATTGCTAACAATTTGATTTAGTACGGTTTCGTACATTGAGATTTTGTGTGTATAAAACCATTCTGTATGAAATATTTTTAATAATATTATTTTTAAATAAAATAAAAAACACTGTCTGGGAAAAAAACATTTATAGATAATAATATATGAATGTTTAATTAGGATTGTATAAACAACCTCCCAAATTTTATATATACTTTTTCTAGAAGCTTTTATATTACATTATTAAAAAAACACATATAAAAATATATTAAGTTAATATAATATATAATAAGACATATTACCAAATAGCCGGAGGCATCGAAATTAAATTCCTCATTTAGTCTTCTCACTACCGGATCAAAACTCTCTTCGCAAACGTTTTCAAATAACGGAAGCATCAATTTTTGTATGTGAACCCATCCTAGTGAAGCTGAAATTCATTATTAAATAATAAGTAATAATAGTAGATAAGAGTGAGTATAAATACAGAGGTATGTACTGCAAAGTTTAGATGATTAGATCCAAAGTATTTAAAAACTAAACCCACGCCTATTCGTTAGGCATAATGTTAATAATTCTTTTTGATTTTTCGGTTTTTTATATAGCCTATGACACTCAGCAATAATGTGGCTTTCTATTGGTGAAAGAAAAATAGGTAAAATCGGTTCAGTAGATCCCGATTTTACCCTTTACAATTTAACAAACACACAAACTTTACTTCTTTATAAAATAAGTACAGATAAATAAAAAAGTGTGTACCTATTTAGGATATTTTTTTGTAATATTTCTTAATATATATATGAACTTTGAAACAATTTATTTATTGTAAGGGAAAAGTTTATATTTAAGAAAGTATAACCATAATTAATGTAACTCAACAACGTCAACTTTGGCCAATTCTTTGTTTTTTAATTTTATAGAAGTCCAAGGATAATTTTTGACAGACATTTTGACAAATTGAAGGCTACCGGATCCCCTAGTTATAGTAATAATCGAAACAGTTTGTTACATAAATAAATAAAATAAATAAATATTTTCAGGACATTTATACACAGCGCCATCTAGTCCCAGACGCTTGTGTTATGGCAACTAGATAACGGAGTAAATAACATATATATATACATACTTTTCTTTTGTAAATACATACATACAATACATAGCAACACCCAGACCCCAGAAAAAAAATATATAAATTACAAATATATTTTCCCGGGATCGGACCCACGACACTTCGCACAGAACGCAGTTGTGCTACCACTGTGCCAAGCGGTCGTCAATATATATATACGTACCAGTTCGTGGTTTCGTCGGTGTAGTTTGCACTTTTATAAGATACGCCGCCGCGTAGCCCAGAATGCTTAGCAATATTACTGTTATCGTCTTCATTTTCAATCAAATACTGAATCTCCTAACTTTTGCTATGACTTAAATACTTCAAAATATACTAAACAAAGCAATTCAATTACCTTTCGATAAACAGTTGAGTGTACTTTTAACTATATTACGACACAATGTTACATTGAGAAGACTTACATTTATTAGGTCAATAATCCTTATTTGTATTTTACATAGGGTTCTGAATATTTTTTAAGTATTTATTTTCGATACCTGGTTGGGAGTCATTACATTCATTAATTAGTATAAAAAGCTATGTATGCTTAGATCCTTTAAACTACGCAACTGATTTGCATGCAGTTTTGTATCAGATAGAGTGATTTAAGATGAATTTATTTTTTTGTATAGTACTTCCATAAATGCGGGTATAACCGCGTGTCGGGCTTATAGATTATAATTTGTTTTTTTTTAATATCTATTGATATACGCTTCTATAGACTTCTATAAAACAAGGAGGTAAGGTTGTTTAAATAGACCTCAAAACAGCTTACGATAAAACTAGTGCCTAAATGTTTATTAAAGTTTATCTATTTGCTTTGAATGGACTCCGACTATGCTTAATGTAATGATTATAATTTTGGCAGTCTATGTACATGTATATTTTAATATCCTATCAATAACGCTTAAATTAGTGCCGAGATTTTAACAAGTTAAGCGTCAAAACATTGGTCGAGATTATCAATTTTCATTTCAGTAATTAGATGTGAGTTATCTATAGGTTTTTTATTTAAGTATTAAGAAGGAATTCAATATTATGTATAAAGCAGTAACAATTTCTATTTGCTAATCTATCGCTAAAAATAATCACGATTAATTAGCCGCTAATTAATTAAAAATTGCTAGAGGTCAAATTAATGAAAACAATCATTATTATAATGAAGACGCGATATCACCCAAGTGATAGTGTAAGAAAACAAAAACTTCTTATAATATTTATTGCAAAGGTTAATCATCAAAGGTTATCAGATAGATTGCACCTTACTATGCAATTGTTAAGCAATTTTAAATAATATAGGTAATATTAATAGCATTACATAGTATAAAACAAAGAAATGTTCTTCTATGTATGTTCCTATGTTTGTTGCATGTATGTTTTATTTAATAGATAAAGTGATTAATGAGAAAGGATTATCGTGAAATACGTACATAATGTATGCGTGCGAAGCCGGGTCTGATTCTAGTAATCAGACCCGGTTTAAAATAAATCAGATCAGTTTAAAATAAACGTCGAATTGATATACGGAATTTGTTATAGAGGCGAAAAAAATCGTAAGGATACATTGTTTACATATTAAAGATACTAGTTTTATGAAAAAACTGCATTAAAATGTGTTGCATAGTTTAAGATCTTAGTATATATATTTCTTTAGAGGTAATAAATCGATTTAATGAAATTCTAATTAAAACTTACAAGGTATTGAAAGAAGCTTGGTTAGGAGGAATTTGTACAAAACTTAAATACAAAGATCTTATACATTTAATAGTTTATTTTCAAAATTAATATTTGTAAATATGTAGATATTAAACAAAAAAGAAATTTTCATATTATTACAACATGATATTATATGATAAGATATTGATGCTGTTTGTTTATTTTTATGTTGTAAAGAAACTTATAAAATATGAACAGATCAATTATACTCTTAAATTTATACTATAATAAACCCGTTGATCAAAGTTAAATTCGAAAAACCAGTTGATCAAAGACATTTGAAGGCACATGTATGGGCAAAAAGAAAAGGTACATAATTTAGTACAATGCATTTAAAATGAAATATTATTATTGTTTTATATATTTTACTTAACTTATTCACTTATGAATCAAATAATCAAATACCTTAATTAAGATTGAATTAATCAACAAAACTTATTAAGAATTAATAACAGCGCCATCTGTTGAAAGTAAAAACTATTTCTCAATTACGCCCTCTTGAACATTCTAGTATTTATGGTTGTTTGAGTATGATTCGCTAGATGTCGCTATACGGTCTTTGAATTATCTCCTGTTTAAAAACTTATTTTAAAAATAAATTTTAACAAAAAATAAACCGACTTCAATCTAAAAAGTTTCATGTAGTATATATGAAACTTTTTAGCTTTTATTTTATAATTTAGAAGTCGGTATAAAGTAAATGCTACAACATTCTATACTATATCGATTTAACCAAACAAACACTAACTGTTTTACTAAGGAGTATTAATTATATTATTATGAAGGTATTCTTTTATAAATTAAAAGTGATCCGTGTAACGTGACATGTTATTAGATAGCTCGCTGACAATGTTTAACTATCCACTCAGTAATTAAGAAGTAAAAAGCAATCTAAAATACCTAATCAGACATACACAATCGCTCAATTTTGTATAGCAGAATTATTTTATAATCAAACAATAGTTATTCAACTAGGCTACATATTTACACTTTTGAATAAATATATAATATTCCTTATGTAGTGTTGATAGCTTTCACAGTGTTTCATCTACCCCTCCTCTTGATATCACTCTCTCTAATATATTCAATAATTTTCCTTCTAACTTAAACCTAGTACACATCAATGCACAAAGTATTCCAGCTCATTTCTCTGACCTAGTTTCATCCTTTACTTCTAGCAATGTCCATGCTATTCTTGTCTCCGAGTCCTGGCTTAAACCATCTCTTTTGTCTTCTTGTTTTTCCCTGCCAGGCTATCACCTTATCCGCAACGATCGCTCTGGTAAACGTGGAGGTGGGGTGGCAATATATCTTCGCTCTTATATTTCCTATAAATTAATTTATTCTTCCCCTCAACCACCTTCCCCTAACGCAACCGAGAATTTACTCATTGAAATTCAACTCTCTCAGTCTAAAGTTCTTCTTGGTGTGTTTTATAGTCCCTCTCTCCATAATGACTATTACTCGTCTTTCGAAGATTTACTTCATACCTTCACTATCAATTACGATCATATTATACTAATGGGCGATTTCAATACATGCTTGCTCAAAAGTGATAGCCGCAGCTCAAAATTTCTTAACATACTTAGCTCTTTTAACCTCCACTGTCTTCCTCTCAATGCCACACATTTCTTTCCTGGTTGCGCACCTTCCCTCCTTGACCTGATCATAGTTTCTTCTCCCTCACATGTTTCCGAACACGGCCAGTGTAGCGCAGATGCCTTTTCCTTCCACGACCTTATCTATCTTTCTTATAAACTTCGTTCACCCAAATATAAGCCATCTACTATCCTTCTACGTAACTTTGCCGGAATGGATCGGAATCAGCTTAATCTCGACGCTAATGCATTAGACTGGAGCACAATTTTGGATGCGGATTCAATTGATGAAAAAGTTAATTCTTTTACAAATATATTGGTTGGTCTTTTCGACAAGCATGCGCCAGTAAGACCAGTAAAAAAAAAGCATGCGCCTGCTCCTTGGCTCTCTCCCGACCTCAAGACCTTAATTAATAAAAAAAATCGAGCCAAATCTAAATACAAAATAGCTAAGACGGATTTAGCTCGTGAAAAATATATTAAAATTCGTAATCGCTGCAACATATTGTGTAGAGATGCACAACGACGCCATTTCCATAAGTCAGTCGAGAACGGCGACTCTGCTAAGATCTGGAAATTTCTGAAATCTTTAGGGGTTGGTAAGGCGCAACAAGTTTCTCCTTCTACTCATTTTGACATTGATCAATTAAATAATCACTTTTCCTCTACTCCTATACTAGATGATAGTATTAAACAACAAACTATTTATGACTATTCTCTGCTGCCAACTCCTAGTTTTCCTCCGTTCACTTTTAAATTAGTAACCGATTGTGATGTTAAGAAGAACATATTGTCCATATCTTCGAATGCTGTCGGTAGTGACCTTATTAGCCGTAACATGATCATCCCTATTCTTGATGTCGTCACCCCTTTCATAACTCACATCTTTAACTATTCTATTTCATCCGGTGTATTTCCTAGTTCTTGGAAAAACGCAGTAGTAATTCCACTACCCAAAAAATCCAACCCTAAATGTTTTACTGATTTCCGACCCATTTCCATTTTACCTTTTCTTTCCAAAGTCTTTGAGCGTCTCATTCACCACCAACTTAGCTTTTTCCTTAATCTTAATAATATATTGAGTCCTTTTCAGTCTGGTTTCCGTCCCGGTCACAGTACGGCTACTGCACTAATTAAGGTTACTGATGACATTCGACTGGCGATGGACAATAAGCAACTCACAGTACTCACTCTCCTTGATTTTAGCAATGCTTTTAATACTGTAAACTTTGATATACTGCTGAGTTTGCTACGTTTGATTAACATATCTCCAACGGTTATTAACTGGTTTCATAATTACCTGCGCGGCCGACGACAGCAAATTAGGTTCGATAATAAACAATCGTCCTGGTGTGTTGTATCTGCCGGCGTGCCGCAGGGTGGCGTGTTGTCCCCGCTTCTCTTTGCAATTTACATAAACTTCTTAACCACCAGATTGACTTCTCTCTACCATATGTATGCGGATGATTTACAAATATATATGCACACAAACCCTAGAGATATTATCAGAACCATTGACTCAATTAATACTGAACTGATTTCGATTACAGCTTGGAGTGAACAACATGGGCTCCGTATAAATCCGTCCAAATCTCAAGTTATTGTAGTAGGTAGTCAATACCTTTTATCCGAAATCGATTGGGGTGCCCTGCCTGCTGTTACGGTGCACGGTGTAAAATTGAATTATAGCAAGGATGTCAAAAATTTAGGCGTTATGTTTGACCAAAGGCTTTCTTGGTCAAGTCACTTGGAGCTTATTAGCCGCAAAATTTATGCATCCTATGGGTCTCTCCGGCGCTTTAGCAATTTCCTACCCATTCCGACAAAGATTACTCTTGCTCATTCTCTCCTTCTTTCTTTAATTGACTATGCTGACTCCTGCTTCTGTGACCTGACATTTGAGCAATTGGAAAAACTTGAGCGATTTCAAAATCTTTGCATTAGATTCGTGTTCGGACTTCGGAAATACGACCACGTCTCTGCTTACCGTAAAAAGCTCAAATGGCTTCCAATACGCCTTCGTCGCAACTCCCATCATTTACACCTTCTATACCAAATTCTTTTCAACCCCAAAACTCCCCACTACCTTAAAGCCAATTTTCAATTTTTGAACTGTCATCATTACTCTTTCCGCTCTGCTGATAGACTTATTTTACGTACTCCTGCTCACAGAACTAATCACTTTGCTAATTCTTTTACTGTGACTGCTATCCACCTGTGGAACTCCCTTCCACTCGACGTAAGGAAAGCTCCTAATATGAATGCTTTCAAAAAAATGGTATTTAACCATTTTTACAGACAAGCCTTCGGATCGGAATAGTATATTTGTAGTATGTGTATTTGAATGTATTTATATATTTTTAAATTATAGTTATATGTATTTGTTTAAATATGTACTATATTTTTTGTATACATGTAGTATATATTTATTTAGTTGTATCGAACTTCTTTGCCTACCCTGTCCTTTCCAATGTGTTTATGCAAGTTCTGGTTGCCTGGCAGAAATCACTGACTAGTGATAAGGCCGCCATTTACATATACCTGTGTAGTTCTTGATATTTGTTATTTTATGTAATTTGTGATTTTGGTATATGTAATAAAGGATAAATAAATAAATAAAATAAATAATATATATTACAGCTTATTAAATATTAGTCGATAGAGACCATCTAGCGTCTTTTGAGGTGGCCCGGTGAAGTGCTACTTTAAAAATTGCATTTTAATTACGTTATCACTATTAACATAGCTTACGTAATATGTATATTGTAGACTATAATAATAACAACGTAAAACTATGATCTGGTAAATTGTATACAGCTTAATATTAATGTAACTTTTTCGAATCCCCGAGTGTGTGATAAAACAAGTTTCCACAATAATAGAGCTATTTATTATAAGGAATGATTAGGAAACATAAAGCTGATATTACATTATTTTTAATTGATATAGCGTTTTATCAATACGTAGTATAAAAGAAAGTCGCTATCCGCCGTCTGTCTGTCCCTATGTATGCTTAGATATTTAAAACTAGGCAACGGATTTTGATGCGGTTTTTTTAAATAGATAGAGTGATTCTTAAGGAAGGTTTATATGTATGTATCATGCGTAATGCGGGTAAAACCGCGTGAAGCGCGACTAGTTTCAGAATAAAGAAATTAATATTTAATAGCCAATCACACATCATTCGATCCTGTTATAATAGTAAGACACGAATATCAGTGAGTGATGTACAAAAATTGGAAGAAACTAATTTTTAACTATAGATATAATAAGCTCGATTCAGAAGTCTAACGTCTACATAATGTGTTTTTTCCCAAGTGCACACGAGTGTCCAATTGATTAAGTTTTAAAGAAAAACATCCTACTACGTACTTCAATGTTATTTTGGTACGACTTGATGTATGTAAAATAATAACATTTTAAAATGAAAATAAAAAGTTGGCTATTGGAATTGTTGAACTTTATTTTCGATTCATAGCGTTTTTAAAATCATGTAGGTGCTTTAAATAGGCATATCGTGGTATGTATGTACTATGTAGGTTTTATTTGTAGTTTACAACTACAAAAAAACTGCCCATACAACTACTGGTCTAGTAAAATCGTGTTAATTGAGAGATAAACTTTTTTTTAAAACTCGTTAAAAAGTTGTTTAAGTTATTTGTATATAGAAATAATCATATTTAAAAGGTTTACAATGAAATACATAAAATTTATGTAAATATTATATTATTATCTTTTTACATTTGCCATCTTATAATTAAGTCAGTGAGCCACATTCAGTTATTAGATGTGAAATTGTTGTACGTTTACATGAATTCACGGTTTTCATTCATTCCTTCCTTTCTGTCGTCGACCATCTCGCTATCGTCAACAAAATAGTCGTCCATCATTTTCGGGAATTTATAGTTCATGTCATAATTTTTCAGAACGAATCTATCCCATCGCATCTTCATGTCACAAGAACGGGCCTTATGGAAGATCTTAACGTCTACGAATTTCATGTTTGGTGTAAAGAACTTGGATAAATCGATTTTACGATCGAACGGGAAACCAAGAGGCATCCTGTCTAATAGAGCTGTAGACCTGAAGTCATCGAAATTTTCCTGGCGATATGTGTCGAACATTTTCATATCTACATTGTCGACTAGTCTCAATGGAGTGATGATGACATAGAGCAACATATCCATGCCACCAACGCGACCCTTAGGAAGAATCAACCTGGTAGGGAAACCTGTGTGGTAGTTCTTTAGATCCTTGAAGTACAAGTCTTTGAAGTCAGTGACGCTGTTGAGTTTGCCCCAGAAGTCTCTTGTTCTCATTCTGTCGCCAATGAGGTTGTGCATATCTACGGACCTTCTCACAATATTGTTTTTGCCAGTGTCGAGTTTGTAGTAGAAAGAATCGATCTCAACGAAGTTGAGGCGATTCTGGTTGATGTCCAACAAACGGCCAAATTGATCTTCTTTGGGACCTAAGAAAATCCTTACGATGCAATCAGCTGCTTTGTCAGATACAACATCAAGGTTGATTTTGAATGGTTGGTGGTTAAGACGACGTTTACGAGCAAAGAAGGTCATGTCAGATTTGCCCTTTTGGAATTCTTCTTCGTTAAGCGTTACAGCGTTAGTAATATCCATCATCCAATCATCGAAGTAGGTTATTAACTTATCAACCATGACATTATCAATCTTGATTCCTGGGAAGTAAAGATCTTCGTGGGTGTAGGAAGGTAGACGCATTTTGAATAGGATGAATAAGTAGGAGAGACGTTTCTGCAGTTGGTAGAAGACTGGATCGCGGAGAGCGGTCTGATAAATGTCCAATGTAGTCGGTACTACGAAATACCTGAAATTCCAATATTAAAGGCATATAAACATATATTTAAAAAAACGCTGTTGGTAGAAAAACTTTTCATTGATATAATATGGTTAACTTTGTTTTTATATTTTAACGTTATTTTATAGTATGTAGTAAAACAAAATTTTCCATTATTATTTTAAGCATTTTTTCTTAATAGCAAAAAATAAGAGCATTATATTTATTTAGTATGAGGACAATTTTTTTAAAACTTATTTACTACTAGCTGTGCCCGCGACGTCACCCGCGTAGAAAAGTGACTTTGGGTAGCATTTTTGAAAATGCCTAACCCGCGCCAACAGTTCAACAAGTTCGAAGTGATTCTTTAAATCGCCATAATTTTTTTATTTATCAACCGATACATGAATTTAACACTAAATGTTATGTGAAGCTAGGGATAAGCCGTTTCTGAGATTAACGTGCACAAACAAACAGACAAACAGACAAAAATTCAAAAGAACATTGTTTTGGGTTCTATTGCGTTAATAAAGGTCTCCTTTATTTTTTCTCATATATCGTCCATGTCCAGTCAGCGACTCGTTACGTTTTAATTATACGAATAGATAGATATCTACTTACTTGTCTGACCACCAAGTATTAAGTCCAATGACTGATTTCATCATGATAAGCATGTAACGGTAGGCATCTTTGAGATCGGTGTTGATATCAGTCCTGTCAAACGCGCCATAAATCAATTTTCCTAATTTTTCAACGTCTTCGGCCTTCGTAAGTTCGTATCTGATTCCATCAATCTGTTGTAAATAAAAAAATAACGAGAGACTGAGAAATAAGAAAAAATGAAATTAATAATATATTTATATATAGTTTTAAGTTACCTCAACGAATCCTTTGATAATAGCCTCGTTAATAATCTTCTCGTAGGTTTCAACAAGGTTTACGATTCCGACATCTCTGTCTTTTACAACAACGAAATCGTTGAATCTTACGGGGAAGTTCAATCCATTGTGAGTTTTAAGTGCTGGCCAGTATCCCTTTCTGATGGGTTTGTACCATGACAGGACATTGATGTCTCCCATTCTGTTAGAAAGACGTTCTAAGTAGTATCGAGCAAGAATTTGCTGATAAACATACATAGTTAACTCCCAACGACGCTCCAAGAACTTTTTGTTAAAAGTATCGTCCTTCATCCAGAACGGATAGTCCACGTGGAAGTAATAATAGTAAGTATTTAGATCGATATCTTCAGTGAAGTATCTGAGTCTGTCCTCGTCGTTCAAGTTGAACCTCTTGTCGAAAACATTTTCATCGATTATGTAAACGTCTTTATCTGTTTTCTTGATGCCGTAGAACTCGCTCAGTTTTCCGTCGAGCATACCCTTTTTCATTTTTAATAAATACGCTTTTTGAATGACGTCTTCGCGGACAAAGTAGTATGGATATATTTCGTAGGGAGGTGGGAGGACAATGCCTTTGCAGTCTTCACGGTGTCGGACGGCAACAGTTAATGCGTATACAAACATGCCTTCGTTCAAGTACATACGCATCCAGCATGCTGTCTTTAAGAACGTGTCAAAGTCTTTAGCGTAGTACAGCATGTGGAACATAGTGATTACTTCCTTGAGTTGGCGGTCTACGTGAAGAACAAACACCTCTCCGCGAGGAAGCCATCCCATTTTCATATTGTTAAGGAATTGCTTGACAACATCTTGTTTCTAAAATAAACAGTAAAAAATTAGAATTATACTTCTAATGTGTTTTATGAACAATGCCAATAAATATAGTATTACAAAAATACTTACAGTATAGAATTCCACATTATCTTCAATTTTGAAGTTCTTTCCGATATCTTCAACATCTTTATAAGCGACTGGTTCTAAGATGTTGTTCAGTAACTTAAGAATGAATATTTGGCGCTCTTTGATGTCCGATGGGACTGAAAAATATAATGAAATCTATATAAATCTAATTATCTTGGTAAACAGACTGACTGTGGGTGACAACAAAAAACTATGCTCAAAAAAAAATTAGTCTTATTTGAACGATCGGTATATAAATTTGTCCATGGATAATGGTTCGTAAATATTCTTATACATGAGATGATACATTAGATCATTTGAAGCGTTAAAAAATTAATAACAGTGTTCTTACATTTATAGTCGCCTTTAACGTCAGTTCTATCAAGAATGGCAGATGCCAGGCCTAAGCCCAGCAATAAACAGAGGACCACCTTCATGGCGACGCCGATCCTGAATGCCTGCCAACTCTCACAATTTCTCGTATATATGCAACCAAATCTGACCCTAAGTCAATTCCAACGATAAGATAGCCACCTCTTGTTACCAGCTCCAAATATAAATAAATACTTTATCTTAAACAAATGTAATTGTTGTTTTTTGTTTAAAAACAAATAGGTACATATGTACCTTATACAAAATACGAATGACGTAAGATAAGAGAAGGAATAATTTGAGAGCCTATGGCAAATGAAAAGAACTGACTGGTAGGAGAAAATATTTTTAAATACCTCCTAATAAATAATTATAAACTTAAGACATATTAAAAATACAGATAAACTAGTACCAAATCCATTCTTCTCTTGATTAAGGGCTCTTAAAGACACTATGGTTTACACTACAATTTATGAAATTAACATTAATTATTTTTGCATACAGAATCAGTTGTTATAAAGAGAAAAATATAAAAAGTGTATTAATTGAAATATGCCAAAAGATAAAAGAAGAATTATATTTGAAAATTTAATTGAAATAGTAGTGGTTGTTTTGTTTCCGAAAGTGTTCCGAAATTGCTTTCTGGATAATATTTTAATTAATTATTGTAGTCCATTAAAAGGTTACAATTTTACGACCGAATAATGAAAATCTCATGTAACATTGCAATGGACTATTGTTACATTGCTATTATAAAAATATTGATTGTATATTCAATAAAGTTAAATATATTCTTATATTTAGTTTTTAAAGGAAACGTAAAAAAACATAATAAATGTTAAGGCATAATTTGTCTAAAAGTACCGACTTCTAAATTATAAAAAAAAACTATTAAATCATTTCTATATCCTACTTGAAAATGCGTATTACTTTGTTCGAAGCAAATTTATTTTTGCTTTTAGTTTGTAGTCGGTTTATTTTTATTTTAAGATTTTAAGTGGTGGGAAGAAACAACGGTTACTTGAGTCTTAGTGTTGGTGTCATATGTTAAATGCTGTAATTCGTTGAGGAATTCCCTCAACTGTCTCTGGTCTCATCATCAGATTTTCTGCAAACCTTCATTATAACTCATACGGGTGCAAAGTTCTCATCAATATAAATGAATTAAGTCCAAACACATGGAAGCTACTGTATACCGTTAAGGAGTTCTTTACGCTATCCCACGTTTCGGCATCAGAACCCTTATGGTAGTCACAACCAATCTAGATGTAAAATCCTTATCAATACAAATTAATCAAGCTCAAGCACTAGGTAGCATCTTGGTTCCATATATTCAGACCCACTAACAAACATACATAAAAAAAGCATACAGAAACCTTCTTTTTTGACGTCGGTTAAAAATTAAAATCCTACTACAGCTAAATATATATTTTATAAAATAAATTATTATAATAAAAATATTTTTTAACGTTAAAATATAGGTGACTATATATAGTTACTAGCTGTTGCTCGCGACTTCGTCCCCGTCAGATCCATTTCTATTATTATGTTTTAGTGAGTCAATCTTAGAAGATAGACATATACTGTCGCGGACTTTTTTTTAGATCATTTAAAGAGGAATAATTCTTTCATACATATTATTTTTGTATCTCGAACCGTTTTCGCAGCGCACGCAAAGGAAGCCCTCAAAGATGAATAATTTTCCCCGTTTTTTCCACATTTTCCATTATATCTTCGCTCCTTTTAGTCGCAGCGTGATGTTATGTAGCCTAAAGCCTTCCTCGATAAATGGTCAATTCAATAAAAAAATAATTTTTCAATTCGAACCAGTAGATTCTGAGATTACCGCGTTCAAACAAACAAACAAACAAACAAACAAACAAACTCTTCAGCTTTATATATTAGTATAGATAATTGTGAAATTTATGATAATACATTTATTGGTAAGATAACAGTATTTAAAGTTAGCATAAGTTAGTAAAAAAGTTTATTTTATACGTTTTTTAGCCTGATTTCTCTGATTATAGAGATTTGTTATTTATTTTAATTCACTTTTCTGATTTCTCTAAGTTTATTAAGAGCTCTACTATATATGGAAAATCTTAATAAGATAATTCATAATGCTTGTGGGGACCCGGAATACTTTCCAAGCGATTTTAATTATGCATTAAGATTTTTATGCACGATATATACCATAATGGCTTAAAATACTCCTGGCTACATGAAATGATATTTTGTTACTACTGTTATAAATGAATAATTAATATCCAGACAAAATAAATATACCTACAAATAGTATTTACACTAAGTTTTTTCTAACCACTTGAATTTTCGAAATAAGATTGAGTATTTATGTATTTAATAAAATATTTTGATTTATTTTTATATGTTATATTTTTTATAAATAAGTAGTTATGTCAGGTGAGAATCGTGTATGTTGGTGGGGTGAGGTGCTTTATTGTTTTAAATATTTACATTTTATCAAAGTTTACTTTAAAATTTAAAATGTATGATTCTAATTGTAAATTTTAATAAAAACCTATATCTCACTTATTATGTTCGTACAAATATTTTCAAGAATCTTTTTTAAGTAAGTAAGAGTTAAATTATTATTTATGTATTAGTAGCTAGCAATTTCTTTTGAGACTTTTAAAATATGAAGAAGGCTATTAGCATAATATGTGTATTTCTTACTAAAAACCCTGAATAGGTTATTAAAAAAATACAAATTCAATAATAAATATTAGCCTTTATTACATTCATTATATGTATTAATTAATTATATATTATACATTAAATATTATATTTCCTTGGTCATCGATCGTTTTTAACGTGTTTTTTCTTAAAAGTCAAACATGTTTACGTCTCTATCGTGTTTTGTGTTGATATCGACATCTGTTAAATAGATATCAGTGTTCATGTTATTGGTTTTGTCGACCATGTCGTAGTTCTTAAGGACCCATCTGTCCCAACGAGTCTTCATGTCGCACACCTGGGTCTTGTGGAAGATCATAACATCCACAAACTTCATGTTGGGTGTGAAGAATTTGGAGACATCAATCTTACGGTCCAGTGGGAATCCAAGAGGCATCTTGTCCAGCAAGACGGTTGATCTGAAGTCAACAATATTGTCCTTGCGGTTGTTGTCAAGGATGGAGATGTCAACGTTGTCAACCAGTTTCAAAGGTGTGACGATGACGTACAATAAGAATTTCATGCCACCAACTTTACCCTTGGGTAAAATCAACCTGGTGGGGAAACCGGTGTGGTGGTTCTTGAAGTCCTTGTTCCAGAGATCCTTAATGTCTGTGATTGTGTCTATCTTCTTCCACAAGTCGTTGGTCATGACGCGGTCACGCACAAGGTTGTGCATGTCCATTGAGTTTCTGACGATTGTGTTCTTTCCAGTATTAAGTTTGTAAAGGAAGGAGTCCAATTCCACGAAGTTGACACGGTTCATGTTGATGTCTAATAAACGTTTAAGGTGGTCCTCTTTAGGTCCCAAGAATACTCTGACGACACAGTCGACTGTTTTGTCTGACATGATGTCTAAGGTCATGGTAAATGGCTTGTGATTGAGGCGGCGTTTACGCACAAGAATTGTCATGTCAGATTTACCCTTCTTGAGTTCATCGTCGTTAAGGGTAACAGCGTTAGTCATATCCATTAGATAATCATCGAAGTATGTGACCAGCTTGTCTATGACAATGTTGTCGATTTTAACTCCAGGGAAGTGTAGTTCTTCACGAGTGTAGCTAGGAAGGCGCATTTTGAAAAGCAGTAACATGTTGACTAGACGCTTTTGTAATTGGTAGAAGACTGGATCGCGAAGAGCAGTTTGATAAGAGTCCAAAACTGTAGGAGTCACGAAGTACCTGTAAATAAAAACACAATTATAATCTTATTTCAGAACGCGATAGAAACAAGGCACACATAGTACTATTTTACAAAAACGCATTATTACTTGTCACAATTCATGGTATTTAATCCAATAACTGATTTCATCATGATGAGCATGTAGCGGTAAGCTTCAACGCGGTTGATATCCTGGTCATTCTTGTCGGTCTTGTCAACAGCACCGTAAATAAGTTTTCCGAGATTTTCAACATGTTTGGCGTCTGTTAATTCGAATCGTTTTCCATTAATCTGAAATATTATTAAATTAATAATAAAAGGTTTATTTTATTTAAAAAAAATATTAAATTAGTTAAAAATTAAAACCTCAACGAATCCCTTAATGATAGCCTCGGTAATGATTTTTTCATAGTCTTGAACCAGTTTCACGTTAGCAATGTTGTCATCTCTCACGAGCATGTGGTTGTTGAATCTTGTTGGGAGATCAAGGCCATTGTGCAATTTCATCCAAGGCCAGTATCCCTTTCTCAAGGGCTTGTTCCATGAGAGCGTGGTAATGTCACCGAGGCCGTTGGAGAGACGCTCCAAGTAGTGACGAGCGAGGATTTGCTGATACATGTATAAAGTCATTTCCCATCTTCTGTCCATAAATTTGTTGTTTGTAACATCGTCCTTCATCCAGAATGGATAGTCAACGTGGAAGTAGTAGTAGTAGGTGTTAAGGTCAATATCTTCGGTGAAGTATCTGAGCCTGTCTTCGTCGTTCAAGTGAACCCTCTTGTCGAAAATGTTTTCATCGATTATGTAAATGTCCTTGTCGGTCTTCTTGATTCCGTAGAAATCGCAGAGTTTGTAGTCGAGGAGACCCTTCTTCATCTTAAGCAAGTAGGCCTTTTGGATAACATCAGCGCGAACGAAGTAGTAGGGGTAGATTTCGTAAGGAGGAGG
>JADANM010005346.1:4425524-4449942 GCA_026213755.1 Eurema hecabe | reverse complement strand
TTCATCAATACGACAAAAGATATTATGGTTCCTGTTATTTGTTTACATATTCAATTCCGCGTTACTTTTACTTTTTTATAGGCGCCACTTAATTATACAAATATTTATTTAATTAATAACAACTTGATAGATTTATTAGAATGAAGTGTTATATTTAAAATTAAATTATATGTTAAAACTTTGTTTGTAAGCATAAAAAAATTGGTTATTTTATGAAATAAAACAAACATTCGTTTTTTGAAAATAATATAAGCAGACTAGAGATATAGAAAACTTAGCCATTTCACTAAAACGTAAGATTTTGTCAAATAAAAATAACAATAATAGAGGTCTCATACCGGAATAATCAATATTACCTTCACTAATTGAAAGGTAACTAGAATAAAACTCGGCATGACGTTACACGTTCGCAAACGAGCTATTTCCAAATAGCGTCATACATCATGCCGCTCACGTATCAAAAACTCCACGCAACAGATGAAGATCAGCAATGTAAATACACACACTGCTACTTCGCATTCACGAGATTTTCCAGACATGACAAATGTTTTAATAACCCCAAAGTTGGTATAGTCGGTACATACACTAACTTTATTTAACGCCTACACATGCGCAATGGAAATGGTTAGGAACTTTGGAACCCGCTAACAGTGTCCTACTAGAGGTCCCGGTACTCGCGCGTTTTCCTGCGGGAAAAACCGCCGTCGAATTTTTCTAGCCGAGTTTTAACACCGGAGTGTTTTATGTAAGCATAAGTAGTTAGCATGTCGATGTGCCCTTAGAAAAAATCCCTTCAAAAAGTGTGCAAGATTTTTTTCCCTTTGAAGGTAAGTTCTGGGTCTATAGCAAATGTTATTAGTTTAACTTACCTGTGCATGTCAATTGAATGAATTGTGGTCTCGGGCAGTGTAATATCAAACATGTGATTGTGTTTGTAAATTGGAAAAAATCTCATTAGGAGAGTCGTTGTATAAATGTTTTAGAGGACTTTTAGGTACCTATTATCATAGAACTGTCTTTGTAATAAATGTTTGCTTTAAATATTTTATAACTAAATACGTTAGCGTATCTTAGAGTAAATGTCCCTTGATTTAACTAGATCCCAATTGAACTAGATGATAAGTATACTAAAATGGTTTTCGTATGAGAAATAAAACTCAGATTTTTTAGGTAAAAAAGTGAATGAAAAGGCGCATAGGCGTCCTTTTGTCTATATTCCACAAATGTGCGGAATTTTCTAATTGAATGGTTGAAACGTGTATGAAATATTGTGAAATGCTTCGTGCCGTTGCTATAGATATAATGTGAATTTATTTTGGGGCGTCTAATTTGATACCCGAATCTCTCGATTTAGATTGTAACCGTCGATATTGTAGAAAATCAATCACTTATTTGAGTTTCGGTTTAAATAACCTTTATATCTCAATAAAAACATACAAAAGATACTCGATATAACTTCAAGCAACATTAAGTTCTAAGATAAAGAAGAGTAAAAAAGAAATGTGTTTTCCATATTAATTTTACTTAATATTAATTTTATAAAATATTATGTCTTATCACATTTTATTATAAAGGGAGGCTTCTTACTAAAAAAATCGTAAAAAAGTATTTGTAATAATTTAACAACTTTCGTCTCATATATATTTGAGAATTAAATTATTATCTAAACTCATTGCCCTTATGAAAATAATTAGACAATAGTACAAATTCTTACAAAAATACAGAATGTTACCTAAGTCTAAATTTTTTCAAAAAAGCCTAATTATCTTATACTATTAAATAAAAATTTTTGATCTTAATAAAGGTTATATGCTTCAAGATACATTTTCCAAAATGTATATGTTATGTATAGAGAAAAAGAAGACTCATAATGATTTTTGAGAATTTATATTAAATTGTTTCAGAAATTGTCACTAGAAAAATTTTACAACTTAAACTATTGGAAAGATATAAAAATACTGAATTGAAATTCTTATTTCATGTGCGCAAATGGAAAATAAATATATTTTATTATTTCTAGAAAGATCTTGATTTAAGACTGAAATTGAATATTCACATTATATAACAGACAATGGGCGTCAATCTATTATTATTTTAAATGTAGTTTTAATAACAACTCTCAATGTATAAGGAAATAATTTATTAATAAAACTATAAAATTGGAATCATTTTTTTTTTGCTAGTCATTTCTTTTTTATTAACAGCAAAATTTTAATTGTGTAATAGTAGATTCTTTTCACATAATGGACCTGATATATGAATTTGAAAAAGGTGTTTTCTACCCTAATTGCATACGTCACTTATATGACTTTTAAGTTATTTATTGAACTGACGAGTATTTGTCTTGCAATTTCCGACCAAGCCTCTGTGTGGAGAATAACTTGCGCAAACCCACTATTTGCTTGAATGTCGTTAAAAGTTAATTGTTAGTCAACCAGTAATATCGCTTTTTTGTGCGCATTTTCAATATACCTTGTAGGTACAGGAAGTTCTCCAGCATGTGTATATCTTCTCATATTAACGCTAATTTATATATCAAAAAATAACTAGTTATTTATCAACATTTAATATAGATCAAAAAGGTTATTGAAGTAACACTAATAACCTGCAAAATCTCAATTTTACGATTGTTTATGCTCATTAATTTTTGTGACTGCATTATTAAAAATAACATTCTAATACAATTTTCATAACCTTTAAGAGCTTATAGGTTAGTGAAATTGTTTAAAAAACTTAAATTATTTTCATGAAGCAAATAACAACAGTGTAATGATTGAAAACTTTTTCTTTGCCAACAGAAATTTAAACTGGAATTATTAACAAGTTTAGATTGGTCGAAATTATTCAAATTTAGAAAATAATTATTAAGAACTAAGTTGTTTTCATAATTGAATTTATCTAAAATTTTACCGTAATCTATATCTTAATATATATAAATTTCGTATCAAAATGCTTGTCCTCAATGAACTCCTTAACCACTTAACCGATTATAATAAAATTTGCACACCATGTGCAGTTTGATCTAACTTAAAAGATCGGATAGCATACATCCCGGTATTGCCCTGGGAACGGGAACTAGGCGGGTAAAACCACGGGACACAGCTAGTATTATATAAAACAAAGAGGGATTTATTACAACACTTATAACTCAAGATCAGCTAGACTAGTTTTTGGTTTATATTTAATTAGTTTAGCAGAATACATCTTAAAAAAAAATAGGTTCGGGGGTCAACGTTTATATGAAACTCCACGCGGACGGAGTCGCAGGCAACATCTAGTTGTTGATAAATAAGGCAACTGTGAATTAATCAACTTATAAAATGCTTACTATACATATTCACTGAACCAGTCATACAAATTTATTTGATAAACATTCGAATAAAATTTATAATAATTTATTTGCATTACTATTATAGCATTAGGTAGTTACAAAACCAATTATGTTAATGACATAACACCAAATGTCAATCTCACTGCAAAAATACAAACATATCTACAATATTATCAGCCATTTATCTACAAGCAAATCCGAGTATGATGAGCTGAAATGGAAATCTTTAAATACAATAAAGTCAATAGCGATCATTTTCAGTTTGTCTTACGTTTTATATGCACTTCTAGTAATTATCTCTTAACAATAGAACCTTTCGATTAATTAAAGGTTTCAGACGTAAATCCAATCAGAAACTGTGTTTATAGGCTTGATTAAATGTTTGATGTGGGCTAACAAATTTATTTAACACTACCTTTTATACGTGGCTTTGCCCGAATTGAGTCAATTAAATAAATATTGGAAATAAAAAAGCCTCTGTCTATTCTGATTCCTCCAAGAATATGTGTATAAAATTTTTATGATGATCGGTCCAGTAGTTTTTTATTTTTCATTTAATTATGATATGATATCAAACAAGACAAGCTAATCGATTCAGAATGGTAAGACACTTGGTAATTAAAGTTTTAAAAGTAAGATATTTTATCAAGATCATATGATAGATATATAGATAGATAGATATTGTACGTTGTTACTACTTACTTAATAAACTGATAAAAGTAAGTGATGCCATCAAAGAACGTTCCAGAAGAACGGGGGTTAGAGGAGAATGGTGAGGCCTTGTGAATTGAGCCCCGTCATAGCCTTCAAGTCCATGGCAACTCTATAATATGTCAATAAAAACCAATCAGCATTTTTATATTTATTTTAATCTACAGTTATTTATACAAACTGTTGTATAAACTGTCATTAGAATTGGAACCATAGATATTCTGTTTTCAGTATTTCGATCATACTTACACAGAGTAAATACCTACTTTGTGTCGTCTGTGAATATAGATTTTGTCACAATATTTGTTTTCGATGTTTGGTAGGAACTACGTGAACTGTTTAACAAATGCTAATTTTGTAATTGTTTCCTAAAACGTAAACAAATGTTTTAAAATACTTTCAGTGCTTTGTTATGTTAACGGAGAGATTTTTAACACGTTTGTTAAATGGTAAATAAACGATGGCGTTTTGTTTCCGAGAAGATACAGTACAAAATAATTAATTGTTATTTAATTAATTATATAAGATAAGAAAAGTTGAAAGGCCGGCAACACGTTCGTGAGACCCTTGCGAATGCTTATGGGCGGAGGTGGTTATCTACAATCACCCATCATGCTCATTTGCCCGATTTACTATGAAAAAAGTTATATAACCTTAAATATACACAAACCGAAGATAAGAAGAATATCGTAGATTTAAGTTTAGTTTTATTTTTGTTACGCAGATTTTATCAAACAAAATCTCGGAAAAATTAACACCTTGTAGTCGTCTTTTATCTTTTGACCTACTTTTTATCCATTGCTCTGTTCGCGTCCTTACAAGAGCTTTGACGAATAATCCGTAAAAATGGCAAAAATCAAACGAAGTTTATTTACCGCGTTTAAGCCTGTACCGACTACGCTTAAAAAAGCTTCAGCGAGTGAACATAATCAATATAAATCCTTTATATGAAGATGTATTTTTTTAATATTTCAACTCAATTTGTAAATATTATTACGTAACACAAAGCTTTTTTATCTAGCATTGGACGACCAAAAATACTGAGCGTATATGATAATCGCTTATCAAAATTATTTATTGTATTCAAATCATTTCTATTAAATACATGTGCTGTGAGTTGTGAGAGACTAAATTAAGCCAAATTAGCTAAAAGTTGTATATTATCATTTATAGCATTTCTAATTCAATAATAATTATGTTAATTTAGCTTTTATATAAGGTATACAATAATTTATATAATAGCCTTAATTAAACTATAAAGTCTTTGTTTTTATATTCTTTCTTTTATTAACGTCACCCATTGTTGCTGTTATTCGTATTGTATCGATCTGGCTATAATCAGAAATGTATTTCACGTACATTATAAATATTAATATAGAATTCTACTGAATCAACTTAAGATTATCTTTAAGAGACACATGAGGTTTATTGGGACGTACATAGCGTAGGCTGAAGAACAAATATTTGAAAAAGCTTACATTATGAAAACGCAAATTCGTCTCGATAATCGCGTCAGGTAGAACAAAATATTCGGATCAAGTTTTAACCTTACAGGACTTATTCTATTTGCATAGTACAATTTTGAAATAAAATAGCACCGTCCTATTGATACTACCCATTTGGCAGAACTAATCTAAACCATTGTGATAAGGAATTTGGAGATAAAAAGACAGATGAATTGACAATATTAATAGCAACTATTTTCATTCAACTCTATTCATCACGTCAAAACCATAACATTTAGTGTGAAGTTGGTAATACCAAAGCCTTTTATCTAATTCAATTCAATGTTTGACGCGCCGATTCAACTTGATATCGCGTTGTTAAGCGTTGTTAAACGTCAATTTCACGTTGACGCCATTCAAGCTTTGAATTTGACGTTCAGTGTATATTCAAAGGGTTGGTATAAGTACTAATGAAACGAACATTTTACACTGTCATACCTAAAATCACGCTAACCAGCTTATTAAATATATATCAAAAGATCGTCAAATAAAAACATTTTGCCGTATATTTTGTTTCGTAATTTCAGGGGTTCGGTTCTTATTGTTACGCTTAGACTGAATACAGTCTTTCTGATATTCACATTTGTTCAAAAAATCCCTTTTCAGCAAATCCTTGACGACTAATGAAGCCGCAGCTGTATCGCGTGGGCGTGTATCAAGCGTACGTTATGATAAATAACTGTTTGTTTTTTACTTTGGAACATTAATAGGGAAACATTGAAGAAAACTTATTTTAAAAGTAGCTACAAATATATATTTAAAGATATATATTGTATGTTTTGTTTTCAATACTCTTTGCCAAACTCTGACTCACTATAAGTCATTTTGTAAAATAATATGATTTTTTTATTTTATGGTAAAATGACTTTATTTTATTAGGAATTCTTACCATAGTAAATATAATATCCTAGGTAACTCAGGAATCGACTACCTTTACAATATTAAGTAAATCAATTATGGAGCCTTAGGATAGGTAAAACCAATGAAAAAACTAATAATTTATATGCAATAAATCCGACGTAATAAAATCCTATGAATTATTGCAGTATGAAATTATAGATAGAAAATACAAGATGCAAATGGCTTACATTTGCACCTTAATATAAAGCGCTAGGTTTGTAAATATTTGTTCGTTCCTTTTACAATTCATTACTTTAGAAGGGCGTCGGCAAATCCTCCGGGATTTCGTCGGTTTAAATTTAGGTCACTAATATTTATCGTCTCACGTAATATTAATTTATGACAACACGACTTCATGTTATAGCAATAATTTTATTTTCTAATTCTTAATGTAGGTACTATGATGTTATACAGTTTCTTTTATAAAAAATATTTATAGCTTTATTAAAATTACTTCAGGAGTGAAATATATGAAGTTCTTAGCCCGTTGCAAATAATAATGTAACAGCAACATGTATTAGTGCTTCAGGTATGCTTTCGGTGTAGATAAGTTAAAGTTTATCTTAAATTACAAAATTCAAAAGCTGTAAATAGAACCTATGATTTTGTTTGCTATAAACTTTATTCGGATGATCATACATGTTATTAGAAACTTCAAACTAAGTTCAAGTGTAATAAAGAACAAAGGAATACTACGAAAAACAAATAGAGCTATAGAGCTTTTATTAATATACTCGTACTACAATAATATAATCGTAGGAGTGGGCCGTGACAACCACTTCCCATCAGATCCAATCGTACTCATTGAAAACATCTCTCTTATTTGATTAGAAAAAGATGAATTGAACTTAAGAGGAAATAATAAAATAAAAATAGTAAGTTCTTTTGCTAAATAACAGAATCACGTTCACGTTCAAAATAATGTAGAAAAGACTCGCGGTTGAATATTGATTGACAATATTAAATAGATTTAGGGCAGAACTAAAAAGAACAGACCGATCATGAATTTTGTAAAAGGATGGCACGGATACGTGATCAAGTTAAGTGTTTTTAGTAATACGTATGAAAGGTTTTACGAGAGTGGCCGTTGCGTTTTTTATTTTGAAAACTTGAAAGATAGCAAAGAGATTTTTCCCCAAAGTCACCAGTTGATACGATATAGCGGGCGATCCGAAACAGAAAACCTTTCATTTTCTATAAAAATGCTCACACTTTTATGATCACAATTTCCAACTGGCAAAGAAAACTGTTACAGTTATCGCTTATTTCTTGCGACAAAGCAATAAATGGCCATACTTTTATCGCAGCGGCCAGACATCACCTTTATTTAATTAATTCCATTATCTTTGCTGAGCTAGGCTCCAATTGTTGGAGGTTTGATTACGTCTCAGAAGAGTAAAGAGAAATTCTGTTTACCAAGATCGGATTAAGAGTTAGGACGAGATTTTATTTAAACGTCGGCATTTGTCCGCGCCAAATCCCTTTATGGAAATTCATACCTAATATTCCCGCCTTTTATATCCGTAAAAATGATTTCGGGCGTTATAATTTAATATTAAATTGAGCCTCTAGTGCTGAAATAGTTGACGGTCGTATTTTTTTTCGCATTCTTCCCTATCACGCAATTCTTTTGGAATATTTCTTAAAGTAACATTTTGATAAATTAGTATCGTAATAACTGACTGACTATAAAAAATAAAAAGCAATCGATATTTACTAGTACAAATTAATTACATAATATTTTCGAACTACTTACACTATTTCTTTTCTGATATTTTGTTGTATAATCTGCCTATAAAGCTATCTACTTTATTAAATAGGACGTTCAATATTCTGCCTACACTACATTAGTAAACACATTAATCTCCATTAAAAGTTTAAGAACTAATTGATTGATTATTATAGTACCCTAAAATATTGGCTTTTGACCTTAACTTTCATTGAGCGCTAGGTATTAGTTACCTTTATACAAGTGATCGTAGGTATATACATTTGTAATTAATATTACGTCATATATACTTAACGGTTTCATAACAAAGGTTCAAGTTTGTTCGACACTTATAACGCGAGGTGGCTTTATTGGTTTTAAAGATTTTCGCTTAGTTATATTCATCTCAGAATATCACAAGATATTGAAAAATATAGAGAGAAATAAAATAAACGGAAAGAGATTTTTTTTTACACTTTAGCGACGGTTTCTTCAATGTCAAATATTTTATGTTCATCCCGTCGGTACGATTAACTTAAATAAAGCTTTCCAATCAACAATATTAGATCTTAATAGCTACGATAATTTACTTCTTAAAAATAAACATTAATACATTAACATTTATAATATAAGATAATTGTATTATATTATAAACTTACATTGTTATTCAGGCTGTACTATTAATTATTATTAAAAAAATATTTGATCTTTCTATTTCTTTCATCTTTCCATCTAATGCAACTTGGAGCTATCATGTATGTACGTAAGTAAAGCTTATGTAAGAGAACCCTGAAGGCATCTAGTATGCAGTACTGGAAATATTTTATGAGTGTCATACAGGCGACAACTGCGATAAAGCTACATGCGGCACATATAAAATGCACTTACGACGAGCTATGATTTTTCGGATGTATTTACTTCCTACTAGGAATGTTAACAACTAACAATTGACATCTATTCATCCTGAAATCTTTAAAATTTATTCTAATATATAAAGCTAAAGAGTTTGTTTGTTTGAACAGTATATGTCTATTTTCTAAGATTGACTAACTATAACATAATAATAGAATTAGATCCGACGGGGTCGAAGGCGCGAGCAACAGCTAGTTATTAATAGTGTCCGACCGAAAATTCGGTTTCGGTATCGGCTTCGGCCGAGTTTCTGCCAAAATAAACTTATTAATCCAAAAATATCTACGAAATTTGTACATTTTTACTAAAACTTTTGAGGATAAAAATAGGTTTAATTTTGTATGGCGTTAGTAAAACAGGTACTTGATTTTAATTGGAAAGACGCTTGAGAAAAATCTAATTGCCCTAAGGCTAAATATTTGCCATAGAGAATTCTTATTAAAATTAATAAGTTTTTTTGTAGACACTAATAAAAATAAAATTAACGAGTGTAAATTTATCTGTAGATTAAAATTTGTCCTTTCAATCAAATTATCCCAAAAGTACAATATATAATATTACCTACTTTGTTATTTCTAATATTACATTCTGTAAATTAAGGTCCTTAAATATATAAAAGAATTTGACATTCAAACTGCAAATGAAGTCATCCGTTACAAACTTACGAAAAATATTGCGGTCATTTTTTTGAAAAATTAGCTCATTATCACAGAAATAAGGCTCTCTTTAAAAATGTCGGCTACATTAGGCAAACGACTGGAAAAGCCGTAGAATTTTGGAGGTCTATTTGTTATGTTGGGTTTAGGTGTTACCGTTCAATCATCTCTAATTTATTTTATTGGGCTGAATTTTCTTCAAAGACATTTTTACAAGCCATGGTTTCGATTACACTAAATATCGAATTAGTATATTATCTAATTATATAATATAATTGATGAATTGCTATAAGTAAAGTGATCTTTTCTTGTTTTTGTATTTTGAAGCTTTGCATATTATGTAATCTACTTTTCAATTAGATTTTTTATTAGAAAATCATAAGTTATCCTAAATGGATTAAAAAAATTTACCAAATATTAAAAAAATCAATCGGTTTATTTTTTAGGGTTAGATACTTACACATAATGTTTTCAAATATGTCTTATCCATAGAAATCTGCCTGAACTAATTATCGATTCTTTAAATAAAATTTTATAGCTAAATTACGACCAGCACGGTGTTCTCGAAGCGCGACTTTATTGCTTTCCAATAAACGCTTTACTATCGCTTCAGGTATCAACAAATGGTTAGAGATGTTAAATCTGCCATCAACTTATCAGAACTTTAATGGCGAGCGCGCAGTAACGAGCAAGAAGATAATATACTCGAGAAGACCTTGGTATGCGATCGATCCCATCGAAGTATTGAAAGAAGAAGGTCAGTACTATTTATGTTACGTCTAATATATTTTAGAACGGAAATTATTAGGAACATTATTCTAAATTTAAAATCTAATTATTATATTACCACATTATTTCAAGTTATACCTATTTCCAAGTAGGTAATATACTTTTAAAAGAAACTTTTTGCCACCTTATGGAATCAGCTCTCTCATACGGTATTGCCGATTAATTACGACTTGGGGTGCTTCAAGAAGAGAGCATACATCTTTTTAAAAGGTCGGCAACCTTGAAAGAGCTGCCAAGCTCTGCGACTGTTCATGGGCGGCGATGACCACTTTTCACCAGATGGCTTTTCTGCTCGTTTGCCCTCTATGTTATAAAAAGTAAAAAATATATATTATCTAAAACTAAAATACTTACATTTTATAAGAATGATTTATCTAAGTGATATACATAAATTGAATTGTTAAATATTAGGTCTATTTAACCAGACACAGATAGATACCCGCTTTTAACTCCCTATGATAATAATTCTAGTCTTCTTTATAGTAGGTGAAGACCAAAACCGGAACGACCAAAGCGACGTGTATGACGGATATGAAGATTTAGAAGATAATCCAATTGTTCGAGTACCGGACTCTGTGAGAGTCGAAGCTGTTGGACAGTTAGAGGCTTCATCTTCGAACCCACGATACGAGCAGGCCCCGACTAGTCCAGTCACTGAACTGTCATTGGCCAATGCCATAAATTTGAGAGGTAAGTTACCTTATACTATAATTGAAGTGTAATTGAATTAATAAACTATTGTATTACCCTAATGAAATGCGATATTCATGTAAAATTAATTATGAGCTTAACGTATATATTACATTAAGCGATGTATTTAACGTATATGTTATATCATATCCGTTTCCCTAAGAACATAGTTGAGGTTATAGTGTTTGCCTATATTTCCAACAATCGGTCAAGCTAATAATTTGGTCAGATAACCACCCTTTCCGAATTCTCGTGAGTACGATTTTGAATTAAGGCAAACATTTGTAAGGTCTAAGCCAATATTTATTCGACCGTTAACGACCTCCAGTCTATACCAACATCAAGATATTTATTACTGTGTAATTACAAGAAAAGAGTAAATATGCACTACAAATTACTTTGCATATATTTTAATTTTTTTACAACGGTCTATGCAAATATTCATGATCTCAGAAACTCAATAAATATAATTTCGAACATTCATAACTTAATTAAAAGACTATTCTCATATATAGCCTACTATTACTGCGTAAATGATAAGTCATATTTTGGTAGTTAGGAGTAAAACCACGTGGCAAAGCTAGCAATTAAATTAATTATCTTTACGGAGCTAAACAGTTGGCAACAATTATAACGCCTATATAACTGTTAATTGACATTTCCGTTAATTGCTAACAACCTTCTACAAGCGGTGTTATAAATCTGTTCAAACAAAATTCTATTATAGGCACGCGTCATGTTCATCAATTCGGTAATGTTGTTCATAAAAATGTTTATTGCGATGTCATATTCCTCGAACATTATGACCTATCTTATTATCTTGCTAGTAATAATATTCTTGATGCCCTTACGTATTAACGTCAAGACATTTTCCATCTATATTTTATAACCGAAGAAGGACATTATCGGATAGTTTACTTAGGGTTTCATTTTAATTTAGTTGGCGGTCGGCTAAGGTCGTACTTGTAATCAATTTCTTTTCTTAGTCATAAATTTAATCAAGCAAGAAATTGCCAAGGCGGAATTTTTAATGGGACAGAGCAATGTCAAATGCAATATTTATTTGTATAAGACGAATTAACATAATATCAGTTACCTTTATAATCGTTTCCCAAATAGGTTTCCCAAATAAATATAAGAAAACAAAAATGAATACATTATTTTTTTCAATGGTCGCCTTGGCTAGAAGATATTGTTTTGCTTTGTTGCAAACCGCCTATGAGACCGTCTATTATTATATTAATACTTTTTAATAATATAATGTTTTTTAATTCTTTTAACGTGCGTTATTTAACTTTTATATTTAAGTAACTATGCTTAAATGTATTATTTGTTTAAAACGCCTATAAAGTTTACTTTTGTCGCTTTTATTGAGAACATTGTTGAAACAGTTATCAAATAAACTAAAAAGAAAATCCCTGCCGACGTCTAAACATGATTGAATATAAACAGTGAGTCTCCCGAACGTAAGTGAATTAGAGGTCGTGTCTACACGAAAAAGCTTTCTCGCAGTATTTAATGGCTTACAACTTCAAAACAGAACAACTCCTGTCGCCAAGTTAACATACCTATTCTTTATGTCCTAATTATACGTAACGCAAACATTATACGGAGTACCCCACAACAGTCGTAAACAGAATTTTTTAAATTTTACAAAATGAAATTTTAATAAGTTATGGATTTTTTAAAGCAACTTTTGAAGTGTGAATACCTGAAAAACTATATCACAAATATCATCTTACGTCTGCAAAGCATAGTATATTTAACAAATAGGTCGATATTGTTTACTAAAATACAAAAATTCTTGGAGGACTTTTCACTTTTAATTTTTTTTAAGTATTGCGGTATCATAATTAAAATCTTCGTAGGTTGGTTAGTGATTTTAGCAAATATATTATTTCTAGCCGTCGGCTTGTTTACATAAAATTACATTTCTAGCAAAAGAAAATATTTAGTCCTAATTGGAACTCCTAAGACTTTCTTAAGGTTTATAATACTTGAAGAATAGAAATGAAATTCTGTGGGTTCTTAGGTACAAAATCTTCTTAACAAAACGCAAGAAACTAATAATTCAAAGACTACAAGTATGTACCTAGGTTTATAATTTGTATGTACCAAGACCAAAGCAGTAAGTTAAGAGCAGGTCAACCACAGTTAACATTTATAATGTGCAAATGCAAATCAAACGGTGAAACGTATCAAATTATTTTGACTGTCGCTATTCAAACAGCATCAATAGTAGTAATCAAGTGTCATGAATGAGTAATTACCACGCATACACTATCAGCTAATGAACCGATAAGGCGCTTAACTAATAATAAAAATTATAAAGAAATTAACAAGAAAGTTACAATAAAAATTGTGCGATTATTTCGTGTAGGTATAATATTTTTAAAATTTGATGTAAGGTGTTTGTTTTAGGGGAAATAGAATGAAAAAGATTTATTTCAAGCTCTATTTTCTTGGACAACTCTAATTTTCTTGGAAATAGCTTTTAAATAGATTGAGATCGAGCATTTGACAACTGCTCCGTTAACTTAGATTAAAGGCTAATTGGCTTTATTTAAGCAGTGTTAGAATGTTATGATGAAAATATCTTGTTGCGCGCGAACGTAGTAATTACGGTGTCGCCGGCGCGGCGTGTTGAAACTATTCAATTTGGAAATAAATCGAAGAGAAATGGAATAATAACTGCGGAGTTGTATAACGTTATTGGCTTTGAAGATTACATTTATTTGATATTCGAAAACAATTGTTTACATATATACGAATACATTAATTACTTGCAATCTTAAAGATAACCAGATTGGCACTGACTTGCTGAATGAATCAATAAAAAAATCGTAGTTAAATATTATTTTAAGTTCTTCACTGATTTCGGATTTAGAGAATACAGCTATGAAGTATGACACTCGCAAGTAATGTAGTTATTTTCAACATTACTTACCAATTAGTTCTACGACACAAACATTTCATACACTAGCTCTTTATTAATAGTGCCTATTGATTATATATACATTGATATCTTTAGATTAGTCATAAATAATCAATATTTCAGGACACTTGTACACAGCGCCATGTCAGACCCACGCTAAGTAGAGCTCGTAATTTGGCAACTAGATAACGAATAAATTACATATACATATATTTTTTGTAAATACATACATACAATAAATAGTAATACCCAGACCCCAGAAAATACTCGAATCGAACCTACGACCCTTCGCGCAGTAAGCAGTTGTGCTACCACTGCGCCAAGCGGTCGTCAAGTTAAAATGATGTATTATGATTTATGCAGAAGCAGTACTGGTAGCATTGGGCGGTGCGGGCGCTGCGCTCGTCCTTCTCCTCGTCATGGCTGGAGTGTTCTGCGCGCGGCGCCGCAAGAACACCTCGTCCCCCGTCCCCTCGCCGCCAATTCTACTCTACCCTCCCCATGATATTGCTGCACCTTGCTACTTGTAAGTCATACAAGATACATGATCTTGAAAGTTACATATTAAATATTAATTATTGAATATATTATATATATTTTTTTACTTCTCTGTAAAATAAAGCCATGGAACAATGCAAGAAAAAGAAAGCAAAGTGTATCAAAACGAAAAAACTAAGCAATAATCATGAGAAATACTATACTAATAATTATTCCCGAAAACTGAATCAATATATTTATAGTTTTCGGAAATAATTCTTTTAATAGGAATCGTAATTCGTACTGCTTACGTTTTTCATTCGAATACAAAAACATTTCGCGTTCGCAATCCATTATAACGATTTACACCTCTGGGGAGCTATTACAATACAACCATCATGCAACAGGACGAAAGAGGTGAACTTTTCTCTGCCCACGTTCCGTTCGTCGTCGCTGGGCGAGTTGCGTGACGTCAGCGTGTCGAGCCTCAACAGCGAAATCCTCTGCCCGCCCGTGCCCACGCAATACCGTTCCAACTCGTTCAGTAAGTATTCATTACAATTATTGAAATAAGATCCAACCACGGTTCTATAATTGCGTTGATAATTGCTTGATTTATTTCTTGTGTAAGATATTGTTTGTTTTAAACGACGTTTGTGTTACAAGCTACTACGTTCATACTTATATAGAAACCTGAGAGACTTCACCTTGATTAATAATAAAAATAAATAATTTAATACGTGTTATGTATATTGTGTATTTTCTCACCTATATTTGATTGCCGATAAATAAGTGAAGTAGTTAAAATAAGAATGGTAACAACGTACGACTTTACGTTACTCAATTTAAAAGTAAAATACACAGAAATTAGACACACAATATAAGTACATATCTAAATTGAATATTTAAAACACATCCGTTCTCTGTATGTAATTAATAACGAACAAAAACCTTTATTTGCCATTTCCATTTATACTTACAGCAAATTTTGTGTTTAATTTAATCAGAATAAATGTTAGACGAGAATTTGCATACGCTATAATTGTGATTCAATGTAGGTTGGTACTGTTTCGAGTTTTTAACTTCATTAACATGTCTAAAACGGAGTGTTTAACACGAAGGCATTTACTGAATTGTAATGTGAACAAGTTTTAATTATGAGCTACGTGCTTCGAGATTATGAAGTGTTTATCACTACATAGTATAAAACAAAGTCGCTTTCTCTCTCTCTGTATCCTTATCTATGCTAGTTTTCATATAAAAATAACAAGTATTTTTTTAGCAGTACTTATTTTATAATTCCGAAAACATGGATTGTTGGTAGAAACTAGCGATCGATCATAATAATTCGTTTGATAGGTTTATAAAAACTGGCAAAGACAGACCTTAGGCTACAATACATTATCTTACGTTATAAGAAGATATGAAATGTTATACTGTTACTTATAAATAAATTTCACGACTGACCATTGGACTTGGCACACATTTAGATTTCACTTCTTTTGTCGTTGAAGTCAGCAACCAAGGCGTTTATCATAATATTGAACTTGGCTCTCATTTCACATTTCTGTTTTTGATTAAATTAAATTTTCATAAGTTCATATCATAATTTTTGGAGCAAATTATAGCTTTTGCGTCTATATCAAGCGTCAATAAGCTATTTATATTCAGTATAATTGAATGATATAAATTAAATGCTTTACATGTTACTGTTACATCTCCGTAACAGTTAAATGGAAATATTAATTTATGTATCGTCACCGCATGTATACCGGTGTGCGCTTAAATAAATGTTCGAATTGTATAACTATTAATCACTAGCGGTTTTTAATTTGGTACTTCCTGAATATGCGAACAAAAAAACCTGTTAAGCCCGAGTCGGGTTCGCTCTAAAAGGATTCCGTATGATTTAATATATTACCATTATATTATATAAAAGATGTGGACAAACAGAAAGACAGCAAAGCCTTAGTAATAAGTATTCCGTACGTTTCTACGCATTCAAGCCACTGCAGCTATACATTAAATATCTTTGGATTGGTATAATTTATAAACTTTCTTCTATAGTAAATTTTCTATCAAACATAATTCACCCGCAGTAATCTTGCTACAAAGAATTAAGTCTGCTGCTCGTTCCACAGGCAATGATAAATATTATCCTTTGTACGACTGATATTACTGAAACATTATTCACCACTTAAAAAAGAACAAGAACGTTATTGAAACACGCAATATTTTCTCTGCTAGTTTCTATTTTTAGGTGAAAATATTTTATTTTAGATTTATAATATTTCTATAGATGCGATTATTGGATCGCAAACTAGATTTAATATTGTGTGTAAACATGTTAGAATCGATCGATAACCTCTTCCTTATTCAATAAGCGACATACGGCGCACTTTACCAAATCTAATTTCTGTATTCAGCCAGGCGAGGCCGTCTCCGATTCGTTGTATCAAAATATTATTAGAAAAACATATTTTTCACACACAGATTGAAATACATTTTATTTCTGTAAACAATTCAAACAATTAACCTGTCACAGTTATTTTGCAGTTAACATTTAAACTATTGACAGGTGTTTTGAACGACCGATGACAAATTAATATTATTTTTTGAAAATAGTTTTTCGTGTATAAAACTTGCATTAAATTTCATGAAGCAATTATTTTACCCTGGCCTGTGACGTACATAGATCCCACAATATTCCAGCAATTAGCTTTATAAATTTCCCTTTGAAGTGCACTTAAACACAAATGTGTAGGTCGGCCGGCCTTTTACAATATTAATCGAGAATAACTTTATGAAACATGCTAAGAGTAGTACAGATATAATATATCAATAATAATAATTTATTAATTTTATCTTCGACGAAAAGAGGAAACATCGAAGCTTTATTCTTATCAAACTTAATTGGACGTTATGAAACATTGTTCTTTCGTGAATTTGAGCAAGTTTAAAATAAATAAAAGCGAGATTCTTTTAATACTTTTTACTTGCTATTGCGAAATGTTCAAGTTTTGTTAATGTTTTAACATCTCTATTTACATTTCGTTGACTGAATGTAGTTTTAGATGTAATTCTAGTCGGGCTAACGTGTCTTGAACAACCTTCAAAAATTGAAACTATGTAGGTATATTTTTATTCTGTTATCGTGTGTTATTTCTCATTTAAAATTTTGAGTTTATTTCATTATTTTTAAAGAAGGTAAATGCTGGTATGAGCTGAATATTATTTAGTTTAAAAAACATTATTTCAGCTCCCATAAACTCGATTTAAAAGCCAATATATACATACCTACGGTTTGAAAGTAAAATTGTATACAGCAAATTTATTTATACGACCGCTTATTCTTTACATCTTTCTGACGTTTAGTACCTTTTTATCTCCATTTTATGGAAACGTACTACAACACTACGATTTTTCGTTATTAAAATTTATGCAATATCAATAATAGCAAAGTTGATTAGTGAGAGTAAGTTAAAAATGAGATACAGTTGTAGAACTGAACCAAAAGCAACAATTTTCTCGTAAATTAACATTATTTATATATTATATGTTAAAACAGATCCACAATGCATTAGAAAAAAAATAAAGTACAATTTAATTAATATCGTCATAATATATTAACGCCGAGAGCTTTGAAATACACTCTTATTAAAATTAATGGATTAGAATAATACAGTCATATTTCATTTTTAACATCTTAATGGCAGATTTAATAATTTTTATTTTATATCTGAGTATTAAATTTATGACGAACATTATTATTCTTGACATCATAAAATTTGTATAATTAAATATTTTCTTATTTTTGTTACTCTAGCTGGCATTATGTTTCAAATATACATTTTAAAATTTTAAAAAGTAAAAATATGAAAATTTCGCCTATTTAGTATTTTGCGATGTCTAGTCAGAACAACCTTCTATGATATCTTAATTGGTATTGTGTAGAAGTTATCTGAAGAACAAAAGACTTATCATTATTGCAGTAACACAATCACTGCCTTTGTTATATCGACAAAGCAAAAATCCCCGTAGTCATGTTTTCAGGAGCGCTTTACTTGCCCTGATGGTTTTATATTTGATATTTTCATCAATAAAATGCCATATTACCTCTTTCTATATAAAAAGAACTAAAATCTGTTTTTAAAAATAGTTTTTAATGTTATTTGAGAATAATAATATTAAGTTTATTTATAAAACAATAATACTTTATTCGTAAATTGGTGGTCAAGCTCATAGTTTTGCAACGTTTTTTTTTGAATTTTTTGAAAGAGAACTTTTGATAAAAAAGGTTGCCCGTCAACGAATTTTTTTTTATCGAAAATTAGACTAAATAAAAACGCGCATTTTACCTCCCTAATTTACGACGGACATAAATAATAATAACTCTTAACGTTTTGCTAATTTAATTATACGGGTTGTTGTGCTTACAAAGACAATAAGGGTTGTATTTATTTTTTGGATTATATAAATATTTATCACTTTATATTAATCTCTTAATAGGCTAATTTTTTAGGCTTTGCTTTTTTTAAATTGTGTCATGTTGATTTTGTAAAACAATTTCTTTAGAAACTGCTTTCCGAACCGGTGGTGAAGTATTTCATTGTTATGTATTGTCATAGTATGACAATACATAACAATGAAGTATATAATATATAAAATATTAATAAATGAGCACTTAAGATCATAGGCTAGTCTTCGTTCCAATAGCAATACTTAAAAACTTTTCATAAATAAAATTGTATAATTTTCTGTCACACCTTTTTATTTAAGTTGACCAAGCTTGAACACAGTTTGTTGACCGCGACACGCCCAACAGTAAACGCCTATATCCAATTCATAATGAAATAAATATTAACTGGTAATAATACAACACGGTATTGAACAACAACCTAAAGATTTTTACAGTCCACTTTATATTTGAAATTTAACACTACAAATATATTTTCTAAACGGTATAAATTAGCGCCTGACTCGTTTGCATATAATATTGTTATATTATTATACCAATACATTATGTTCTTGACATTTTTTCATTTTATTCTAATCAATAAATAATAGAACGATTAATGAATAGCTTGATTTATTTTTTAGGTCACGTTCGTGCGTATGTTTAATAAAATGAGTAGTGACGTTATTCAAGTTATATTATTTCAATTCAAACATAATTGAGGTTACGTACGCCACTTAGAACACATATTAGTAATAATAATTAAACACCTCTTTCACAGCATTATGTATGTTCATTCTTTGACAATTAAGAGTAATAATGTAGACAATCTTAATTTTTGGTGGTGAAGCCGTGCCGTTAGGCCGAAAGAACTCGGGGTAGTACCACTCCCTACGACAGAAAGCGTGAAGTAAAGGGAAAAGAAATGTCAATGCATTTCGTTTGAATAGTCGGAGCACAGGACGCCCTTTTTTTCTTTCCCAACCTCCTTTTTGTCGTAAATCCATTCTATTTTTCCTATTTAAAGGTCAGCAACGCAATTGCACACATGTTTTTCAATTGCCCACCATCACGTAAAAAACATATTTCCATATATATAATTATCCAGTTGCGTGTGAAAAACGTGCCAATATATTGCGGTGTTAACACCATAAACCTCGATCCTACGGGATAAGTCCCTTCCATAATACGATGTTTATTCAGGTGTACTTATTTATTTCCATTTTGGGAATACCCTGAAGTCATTTGAACAACTTTACAACACAATTGAAAAAACCTACTCAATATTTTTTAAACTCAGACCGCTCTGGTTCATTATGTATTATGATATACCTACCTAATTATTATACGGTTAGAAAAAACTTAATACGATGTATCTTACTTTTATTTATTAACATTTTTAATGAGATTATGAAACAGGAACGTTGATTAGTATGCCGAATGCTTGCAGAAGACTATTGCCAATAGTCTCTTCGTTAATTAATTTAGGAACAAATCTTTGCCTTTTACAATAAGATTTTATTTGAATTATATTCTATAGCACGATATAATTATTTAAATAATTTCGGAGCTAAACATTATTTATTCCCTCAAATTTGCGCATTTCTGTGTTGTTACGAATTAGCCACGTCTTTATTCAGAATTAAACAATTTCGTAGCTTTCCCTACAAACATATTATGCAAATGCTTTTAGCAAAATTAAGATGCCTGAACTTGCCCTTAAAAGAGATTACACGGTAATAGAACCATGGACAAGGTAAAAACAGTTTTATTTCGAATTAAGGTAAATTTGGTGAAAATTTGCTCTATTTGATTCCAACTTATTATATATCTTATATTTTTTAAGTTCTTTTATTTCTTTCTCACTCGAAAGTATGCAATATACATATATATATATTATATAGTAAAATAATATAACATAAAATACCTCTAAAATTTTCGGTGTTCCAAAAATTTTATTCAAGTCTACGTTTTAGGGTGAACGTGCACCTCTTTCTGCCCCCGAAGGCATCATATTTTTACAAGCTACAGTTTCTCAAGGAAGTTTATGGTTAGATTGCACCGACTCATGAAAAATGGAAATATATTCGCATTAGCGTAGAAATACACTAGAGAGCAAATTCCAAACTTCCTTAAAATGTTTGAACTTTGTTCTATAGTGGTAAAGTGAAACATGCTTTTAACTTGGCTCGCCTTTTTAATTAAAAACAAGTACACATGTAGCACTTAACGAGGGTGAATGTTTTTTTCACTTCAATATATTTTTTGTACACCGATATTTTTATTTACTGTATATACAGGATTATCTTCCTTGCTATTTTACCTATTGTAATGTGAATACTAATAAATATTTCATTACTGTAGATAATAACATAATGGAACGTTTAATCTTATTCAACAGCAAAATTGAAGTGAAGATAATAATAACAGGGCTCAGTATTATTTTAAGTGTATTATAAGAGAAAAAAATTTCAAGATTTCCAGAAACCGAGACCTATAATTAACAATTCAGTTGTCAAACTTCTACACTGAAAACCTCTAATTATAAGCTTTTATTTTGACACTATAGCGTGTAGTATAAAATAGAATTCAATGGAAAATGTTTAGGTACCAAGTTATATAAACTGCTTCATACATGTAACTTATTTCATAATATATCTAAAGTCACTAGAATATATAAAGATCCAATTCAATATTCAAACATACACGAAACTATTACATAGCACCAACTAAAACGCTTGTTACTGCACACCGGTCTAGACTCTAGGTATAGGAGTTCGGAACACAATTTTGATAGCAAGTTCCATTAAAATTGTAATAAACGAGGTGTTACTGTCAAAGGGCTCATGCTGTCATGCTCATAAACCGACTAATTACAGTGCCGTATGGTGCACAATGGGTCTTAAATTTACATATTGAACAACAGACAATGCAGTGGACATTTTCATCGTAACGTTACCTTTGTTGTAAGTTTTAGCTAGGCTTTATTAATTCCAGCGAACAGGATAAATGTGGCGAATAAATTATGAGCTAGTCTTACGGAGTGTTATGTTTTTTGATAGCGAACGTGGCTTTTTTGTTCTGCAGAGCTGTGCTCTCTGTGTAATAAACAATTCATTTGTAACACATGTTAGACGTTTGTCAGTACAACGTGGAAACAAATATGAAGCAGGGGCGATTTTTTGTTGTCAAATGAGAAGATATATTTGAATAGCGAGTAGCGATCTGGTTTGACTTCACGCATAGTTTTATGCATGTATTATACATATTCATGTTATGAAAACCCACTGCTTTCTTTTAAATAATAACAATAATAGGAAACGATTTTATTGTAGCGGTAACCACGCTGTCTCTAACATCAATTGATTTTAATTTGAAATGCAATAAAAATGGATCATATACCTATATGTAGTTTAAAAGTTACATTAATATAAATATTGTAACTAATAATCTATATTTTATAACGTATTAACTCCGTTAGACCATTTACGACGTTCAAGATACTATATAAAACCGTTGCTGCTATTTAATGCAGCAGACGTCTTCATCGCTTCACTTTATAAATGAATACTTTACTTTCCATATCATTTTACATACATGATCTAACTTCATTGTTTTCTTAATAAAAAAAATACTTATAGCAGATTTTTTCAGTGGTATGGTCGATTGTTCATTCCCCAAAGAATTTTAATAAGAATCGATGTATCGATTAAAAAAAACGTGATATTTATTTGTATGTAAATAGTTTAATATTATTTTATTTATACTAACATTTCTGCTGCTACATATACATACATTGTATACACAAACGTTGTACCTATTAGTCTCCTAACAACGTAAGTTTCTAGCGAATTCAAGTTTGCAACGTACATCGAAGATGTTAATTAAACATAAACTTTCTGAATTGCATATATTGAAGCGACTGAAGGTAGATTAAGAGCACGCTATAAGCAACTGATATACTATACTATATATATACTGATATACAACTGGTAGCACTATATTGGCTATGGGCTGGCGTTACTCTTACCATCAGGAGTGCGTCCAGCTCGTCTCCCCTCTTCATAGTATAAAAAAAAATATATATATATATATAAACTGAATACAATTTTCATAAGGTGGTAAAGCTTTATGAATGCGATAGAACACGGAGTCGCCATGTCTGTTACAATTACACGTCTAAACAGTTAAACATTACTTTGATGGTATTATTATGAAATATGATATAACTTATATTATGATATAACTATAACTTTTTATCGCGAAAAAATTTTAAAAGCTATTAGTTAAAGTATGGCATCAAACTCTATGTTAGTAAAACTGTGGGTCATTTGTAGAAATATTATGATTATATTGAATTTATTATTATATGCTTCGACACTCAATTAACGTTCGACAATTGCCTCGCCGAATACATTAAAGCCGATTACTGGACAAAGTGATTCGAGTTTTAATCCTGTTTAAATTTAATAATATAATTTATTAGTTTTACGAGTAATTAGCCTAATATTATTTGTTCAACCTATCGAATATATATTAGAAAACCAATTACAATTTATACTCATATAATAAAGCTGAAGAGTTTGTTTGTTTGTTTGAACGTGCTAATTTCAGGAACTATTGGTTCGAATTGAAAAATTATTTTTCTATTCAAAAGACCATTTACCGTGGAAGGCTATATAACATCACACTGCGATTAAAAGCACCGCAGTAATAATGAAAAAAAAACCGACGACGAAGTCGCGAGCAACAGCTAGTTATAAATATGAGGATTCAAAAATAGAATAGCTTAAAAATAATTCGCGGAAGAGAATGCGAAGTTGCCCTTGACCTTGCCCTAGACCTTGGTCGGAATAGTATTTTCAACGTGGCTCATGGTTATTGATAATGGTTTAGAATTTCACCATTCAAAAAGATTGAAATCATCATAAACCCGAAAATTAAAATCACGTAAAATTCCAATTACCAAATTATTTCCTTCCGATCACTAATAATTAAAACCGGATTCTCCAAATATCCGGTATCTAAAACGAGAGGCAAAAACGTTTATTCAAAATGCTTGTACAAGTGTCATTGAATTCAGATAGCTCGGAAATTGAGACAGGCGTTTTTCCTTTCCCGCTAGCAAATGTTTGTGCAACGTAAAAGCTACGTTCATTGAGTATTTAAACGTGTCAATACTATCGGTATACATTGGTACCTAAATACGTGTATCTTAAATTGAGTAATGGTGATTTAGGATTCGTTTGCTTCTGGCAAAGGCATACTAAATGTGTAACGGCTACTCATTCCCCCTCCCACCCTTTACCCTGTCCTGAATTCTTTATATCAGATCCCTAACGATCAGA
>JADANM010005346.1:4397294-4409609 GCA_026213755.1 Eurema hecabe | reverse complement strand
TGTCGCAGGCGGATTGTATAATCCGCTGTATTACATTACGGCTAGCCGTTTTACAAAACAGGGCCGTTTTGCAAAGCGGCGGTTCAACATTTAGCCGTATTGTCTTGCGTAGTTTTTGTATCATTATAAATTCTTATATTCTTATTATTTTTGTATCATTGTCCTAATTTTTGTATCATAATAAAAAAACTTGAATACTCAGCTTCATTTTTGTTAAAGATGAGTAAATAAGTTTTTTTATAATGATAAATAACTAACCTAACCTAACCTAATATATTAAAAAACTAACATATGGCGACGAATACATTTAGGCGGTTTTTACTTATCCGCATTCAATACGGCTAATCGTTGAACCTGCGAAACAGTTAAGAAATATAAACGGTTAAGAAATATAAACGGAACGGTGAAGATACAAAAATAATATGTATGAAAGAATTATTTCTCTTTAAATGATCTAAAAAAAAGTCCGCGACAGTATATGTCTATCTTCTAAGATTGACTTACTATAACATAATAATAGAAATAGATCCGACGGGGACGAAGTCGCGAGCAACAGCTAGTGTAGTATATGTACTGAAACATGCAGTACATATGTACCGAGTATGTAGTATATGTACTGAAACATGCAGTACATATGTACCGAATATGTAGTATATGTACTGAAACATGCGGTACATATGTACCGAGTATGCAGTATATGTACTGAAAGCAACTGGCAATGACAGCATCTTCCTAACTCTATAACTTACGGCTGTAAAATACCGCGAATGACGTAGAAAAGCAACCTAGAGAGTTTCTAAATTATATCACGGTAATATCGAAATGGTTCTGTAATCCTCACCTCTAACGCCCCCGTCTTTCAAAAGGTTATGTATCTACACATCTGTACTGTTAAACCAAGTAGGTACATGATTCAATAGTTTAATTTTCTCCTTATCGTAACAAAAGCCACATGAATACATAATAGTATTAACATAATAGTATTTCTTATGCCCGCTATTGATCAACGACAATATGACAAATTGATTATTACTGCATTTACCAGGCTTCGCTATAATAGTTTAACTATTTCACTATAAAAATATTACAGAGTAATGATAGTACAACGAACTTAACTGAAAATTATATAACATTTTAATTCAACATTGAATGATATAATTAAAATTCCTGTAACCTTTCTGTGTAAAGTGTTGTGGTTTTATAATTAAGAGCATATGGTCATATATTTCGTAACAATATTGTTATTCACTTCGGTGGTTTTAAATTAAACTAAAGCATAAAAGCGGTTACAGGTTAGTTTTGAAATAGCCCTCCTATTTTTAAATATATTTCGACTGTTATCTCATAATAGATTTTTCTTAAATATAGTAATAGCTTTATACATATATTGTGATATTACATTTAAAAGGGGTTCAAAAGATAGTTCATGCATAACTATTCGAAGAAAATCCCTTCACGTACTTGGGGGGTCTGATAGACCTGGATTAGTTTTGATCCGAATTTATACAATTTAGAATTTCGGGAGATCAAATCAGTCGTTTGTTACAATGTTTTAATGTTTATTTTTATAAATAAGGACCGTTTGCCATTTTTTTTTTTCAAAAAGTAAAAAAATATGTATAATACCTATCAAATTTTTCTTAATATCGAATCTGTTAAGAAAAACGTGTATCTATATACCAACAACACACTTAGAAATATCATCCATCATAATATTATATACTGGTTCAATTGTTTATTACAATAATAACGCTCAACTAAAAACATGCGATACATTTAAACGTTTAATTAATAAAGGGTCTGTCAGGCCTTACCTTAAATGCGAAGAGTTAAACTTATTTGAAAACAAAACATCCCGTCTGATAAAGAGATTACAGACTATTGTTCAACAAGTGTTGTGCAACAAGTATAGTTGTGGGACTTCAAGCTAACAGATAGTTTTATTGTTTTGTCTTTATATGGATGTTTTAGAAAATATACAATTTATACATTCTATTTCTGTATTTGGGTTAAAGTGTATTCGATTTAAGCAATTCTTTTGGTAAGGTAATATTTTTTGTGTTATACATAGTTAGTATTGCACATTGGGAATCCTATATATTCAACAAGTTTCCTAAGATTTATCTTTAGGGTTTTCACGTGCTTATAAATTCCAATAAAAGGTCATTCGTCATCATCATCGGCCCATTTACGTCCCCACTACTGGGTCACGGGTCTCCTATACGCGAGGGGTAATTTCCAAACTCACCACGCTTGGCAGACGGGTTGGCGAGGGTTCTGGTATAAATTACAGAGTTTTCCGTCTCTGCGTGCTGGTGACATTGCACGGAATTTACCTTAGTCGCCTTTTACGACACCTAAAGGGTCATTGATGATGATGATGATGAATGATGACCACATCCGCTCTGCCAAGAGCGACTACGACTAAGAAGAAGAAGATAGGGTCATTTGTGGTTTTTGATTTCACATATCAAATTTAGCATTAATTATTGGGTATTTCGTTGTTTCACACATTATTTATTAGGAACTAGCTGACTATAAAAATAAAACCTAGTTAGATATTAATACATACGTCACAGACAAATAAAGTCTGAGAAGTGATATTCCAGTATAATAACGAATTAAACATTTTAACTTTATTTTTTTATGAAAAAAATAAATTACTTTACCAACCTTTTAAACTTGGTTAAGGTCTTTCAATAAAGATTAAAAAAAAAACCTTTTAAACTATATTTTTACTGCTTACAATTATTATTTCAAATTGCCTGATGCCAATATGAGTAAAACATTACAGATAGCCAAATGAATATCTAAAACTCCTATTAGTAACCCTGTTCCTGACAGCAGTAAATTGTCCTAATCGTGTAACGCCGCGAGCCATGTCCAGGAAAACGTGGCAAATTACTGACTTTCACGATAAATAACCGGGAAAATTCAGAGATAACAGCTGAAGGTCATTTCTTTATTGAACATCTACAACCAAATAAAACGTCATAATATAATTACAATTTATAAAATAAAATATACATTAAAATGTTATATTATGTCATACCGTCTATCGGCCAGCTGTATTTGCGTGAAAGACTAACAAACATACATCCATACATATATTCTTACAAACTTTCACATTTCTATTTTTAGTAGGATATGCCAAATTGATGTTAAAATACTACACATTCTTCTACACTATTATAATATGACTTAAAATTACGTATTTAATATATACTTATGGTAAGCTACAGAATTGTAAATTTTATTTTAAAAGATAAGTTTTCCCCCTTTTTTGGTAAAAAGTGTGGGACCCGTGCGAATTTCTTACGCCGCGCCGGGTTAGTTCCCGAAACCGGTGGCACCATGTAGACTTTTTTTTAGAAGGTATTTGGTCCAAATTTACTCAGAAATAAAACATTTCATTTCGTAACATTGTCGACAGATCGTCTCCTAGGTAAGTTCGTGCTGGGCTCGTACATGTTCGCGCGGGGCCGCGCGCTGCAGCACTGGAACTCGGCCATCGCGACCCCGATGGAGCAAGTCAAACAATGGCACCCCCTCACCAATTAAACGGCAAAGCTCACGGACAAATGTTTCACAACTGACACAATTACTGGGTAACTCTATTACACGGTAAGAAGTTTACTTGTATAGTTACTTTATGGAGGTCTAATATTATTAGTTATTATTATTACATTTAACAAATGTACAGATTGATTCACAAAATATATTGAGGATTGATGGTACTTATATTAGCTGAGAGCTGTGTTACAGTTGCCAATATAAATCAATAGCGAAACAATATTTTAATGTATTTTAATTGGACTTTTGGTTTACTACTATTTTTATTATTTTTATTATATTATTATTTAGCGTAAAATATGTATATGTAGTATTAGATTCATACATTCGTGGAATATGGTTATCTATTACTTGTGTCATACTTTGTTGTAACAAACAGACTTCCTAAAGTGCATTTTCATGTTGAAGCCATATTTTATTGAATATATTTCATTTACATACTATCAAGCATAGGGTGGAGGCATCCTAATAAAAAAATCATCAGATTTTTGTAAAAAGTACTTTGTTACTAAATTTGGTCTTTAAATAACATAATATTAAGAAGCAACTTTTAATTTTTTTTTCAGCCCTTGATTGTATTCCTTTTCTAAAGGCACTTTTGAAATGTCAGAGATAAATATGTTTTGTTACATCAAAGAACTGAATATAGATTAACCTAAAAAAATATTATACAATATACATATTATAAGTATTAGACAAAAATATCACATTTTATATATTATATTATAATGCCTTTTTAGCGTTTTTTATATTTCAATTGGATTAATAAAATTTTCAATACTCTCGAATCTGTTATATTATACAGTAATGATTTCAAACCGTATTCTTTTAATATAAAAACTAATGAAAAGAAACTATGGTTTTATACCTCATTATCATTACCTTATTAAGTATAAAATTAACAATCATTATTTACGTTACAATTGTTTAAAGTTAATGATATTTATTGTAAGGTATTTATATTTTTGTACAGTAGAAGTTTTAAGATATTATAACAAATTATTGATCCTATTTTTTAAATGTAATTATTACTATATCCTTATACTTTTTAAAACTATTTTACAGCTTTTGACTTAATTCTATTTCCATCACGAAATAACTTATAAAGAATAATCAATCCATTTATAAATTAAATAAACTATCCTTGAACGTTTATAAGAGATATTTAACATATTATTGTATGTGTAGAGAATAATGTATGATAATTATAATTGTGCATCCAGAATCAAAGAAATAAACTATATTACACCAAGTTGGTGGTCAAAGTGTTGTCTTATTTTATGTCCCTTTATTATTAGCACGAGCAGACATTTTTTTCTTTGCTTTTAATAACATCTAAAATCAACCGGGTTCTCATTCAGTATTGAAAAAATTAATTATACATTCTATATTAATTCGCAATGTAGTGTTACTGTCTTTAGCAAATTTATTTCCTTTATTAAGAAAGTGTCTAACCTCCGACTTGCAAGCGCTATTCAATTTTTTTTATATGAACTACATGTTATATTTAGATGTACATACATATATAATAACTTAAGTATTTATACGAGAACGATTTCGTCTTTGTAAAAATAAAGATACAGGCGTGATTATCTCAATTAGTATTTATGCCAACATTTTTTTTCTTAATTTGTATAAGACATTAATGTTTTAAAAATACTATGGATAATTATGTGTATTTTCAAACAATCAGCTAAGCAAAGTATTTTAATTCCCAACAAATCTCTCGAGAGATAATTTTCTGTAACAATGAGTCGGAACTTTTAGCGAAACGACATTTTAATTATTTCTTTAACTGGATGAGATTATACTTTTTGTTTACAGAAACAATAAGCCCCATTTCATTTTACTTCACAAACCGTTTCATATTTAACAAAATTATTAGAAAAACGATGAGGTTGTTTTTACTTTTTCCTGCTTTTGCATTTTTATGCCCTTTATAATTATTTAACATAATGACAATACAAATTATATCTAAATTTTAGTGCGTAGTTTTTGTTTCTTTTGAGTTATTACAAAGCTCTTGTTTAAACTGCAATGTTTTAACACTAATTCATAAAATTATTTTTGAGCATACACAACACTTCTTCTTATCTTTAGCATATTATATTTGAAGACAGTTTAGAATGATTTCTTAACATTAATTACATATTGCATTAATTTACTTGATCTTTAAAAATACGTTTAAAAAATAAGTAGTTATAAAACGATATCAACAAGTTGAACTGACGCTACAAACTACAGAATTCAGAAACGCAGCGTCATAGCACCGTAACAGGATTACCCAATTTCAGCAAATTACATAGCAACGCTATCCATGTTGATTAGTCCGGCAGTGCAATGAGTGCTTTGGGTATTCTGAGTTCTAACCTCTATTAGACTATATTAGCAGCCTACAGGTCTTGAATACCGAATCATAGATTATTTTGGTATATATAGCTACCCGCGAATCCATGAACATTTAGACAAAATTTTATTATTGTTGTGTTGAGAGTAGCTACTCCAAATGCAATCGGCGTTTATTTATTATTTATTTAATATACTCTAATAAAGAATCGGATCGCACATCAGTTTATCGGAATGTTATCGAAACAGAAACAAAAAAGTTTTTATATTAATTCGAAGTTGCTGTATCGAAAATAATGAAAATTTGACATGATTTCGACATCGATTGTGTTCGGAGTAGAGCTTCAGTACACTAATTCGACTGTTGACAGCCGTGCGGACGTGCATCAATAGTTATATATACATGTGTCAGTGCAAGGTATATTGTAGTTTGCGTGCATTTATTATCAAAAATCAAAATTCAAAACAGTCCTGAGACTATTCATGAAAATACATTTTTAATACAATAGCAGCCATCTTGGATTTTTAAATTAATCATAGGGGCAAGTTTTTCATTTGTTTATTATATTTATTGAAAAATGAAGATATCAAAAAATTTAACGAGCCATTTTGGACTGTTAAGCATTCGCCCACATAATAAGTGCATACGTTCAAGATAAAAGATCTTCAGCTATTAAGTTGTACAAAAAACGTCATTTATTTTAAATACCTAAGACTTTTCTAACTATGTAAAGTATTTTTTAAAGTAACCGTTCATACTACTTAGTCCGGGTATTAAATGTCCGTTTTAATGTAATAAAAGTCAGTCGAGTCCGAGATAGTTCTCAACGGGTTTTTGCCTTAATGAAAATTTGCAGCCAAGATCGCACATACCCTGGCTAGTACTATACTAGTTTTCCTGTTTATTTAAACAGATTTCTTTTTAGGGTTTTTTTTTAAATTGTGCTTCAGTATTGTAAATATTGTGTGTCAATATTGTGACTTTTATTAGGTATATATAATACCCACATGGCTATACCGAAAAAACATATAATGGAACGTAAAAAAACGTAAGTTAATCCGGGACCTAGTCTACCTGAAAGCCGTACTTTAGTCACATCCATTCAGTCGATTTTGCGGAAAAATCTAACAAACCTATATAAATTCATACATCATCACAAACTTGGATTATAATATTTCAATAAGTAAGGATTATACACATTATTTTGATAACATTAAAAGTACAATCGAAAAAACCAAAATGACATTTACTTTAAAAAATCGACATTAAATATAATTAAAGCATCTTCATTACAAGCTAGGTGCTTTAAAGGCTAAGCTAATGAAGACTTGTCGCTTCGTAGACTACCTACGTAAACTGGGGCTACCTACTCGTCTGTGGGAGTCGGTACAGTCTGACTGAGGTAACGACATCTTGGCATTAAAAGGTGCGAAGAGGGTCTAACTCGATCTTAGTTATAAACTTCATAATTAAGTTTTAAAAGACCCCTTACGAATGGTTCTTACTGTTACCGTATATTTTTTAAGCTTAATATACTTCTGTTTATGTTCATTTTCCAGAATTAGACTTCCATCTAAACATAGGTTTCGGTTTTTATTTACTCTGTTATAGTGGATGTAGGATGAACTGTCGAAATATCGCCTTAGAAATACCCCTGATATATGTTAATTACATTTAAGTAACTAAAGATTCTGTTCTTATTTTATTATTTTGGCAAATTAATTTAAACTTTTAATTGGTTGAAATAATGATCTTCAGTAAGTATATTTTATGCCAATAAACTTTAGAACATGTAGAAGAATTAAAAACTTCCAAGGTGCTGAAAGCGATAAAGTATTTAAGTGGCCATAACTTTTTCTGGACGAGACTGAAACTAATGAAACGTTTTCACACCTTTTTACCTTTGTGCATTTCACCGGAATAAGATTTTATAGTGCTTTTTATAAACTTTATAATAACTTCTGCAGAGTATGGGAAATGCGACTTGTATAAAATATAATATTTAATCTTGTAATACCTTATCGCAAAATGCGCTTACGAGAGCGCATAACTCGAAGAAACTATTTAGATAATTATTGTTTTAAGAATTACCAGGATGTACATCCTTGACAATGTCGGTTCTTAAGCAAAAATAAAATGGTAGCCATAGGGTATTTAATCTAAGTATATAATAAGGTTTCGGGTAGCCTGAGGTTAGTTATAAATAGTACATAAAAAACAATGTAAACAAAAGGTTTCAATACGAGTTCTTAGCTTAGTAAAACAACAATAATATCAAACAGTTTACACTTAGAAGTATAACGAATTTCAAATGAGTCTTCGCGAATTTTATTATACGAGAAGTATGTTCAAGCAGACCTAAGTAATTTCGATTTACATTAAACATTTCGATTAGACATCGATTTTTAAAAAGTAAAACTATAACGGGTTCAATTAAATTAATCTTAAAATACCTCATAAGATTTAATTATATAAAGCCTTTACTAACTGGCTGTAAACAGTCGTCAGCGAGCGTTGTCGTTGTCACCCATTAAGTAAGTCGTAAATTTTCGTTACTTAGGTTGAATTGAGTGTGGGCGAATAGAATAGCATTGTTTATGATTTTGTGCAACCGTAGAATTATTAGGAAGCATTGATAATCTTACATGTACGAGATTCCGACATTTGTTTTGTGAGTGTGCGCCAGTTGAATGCAGCTATATTTATTTATTTAACACTCTGTTACACTTTACTCATTGATTAGTAACATAAACATTTTTATAATACATTGTAGTTACTGGCGACCTTATCATTCAACTGTGATATCTTCGAGTCATATCATAATATGTAATATTACACGTCACACACTCAAACACACATAAATACTCATCCATCTTATAACACATACTAATCTATAAGACATTCACTCATATTAAATCTTCAATGAACTGTGTATTGTAGGAATAACAATTAATTTATAATAAAAATTGTGTATAATTTAGTTTACATTATAAATAAATAAATAAATCATATGAAAATGCGTCCGACCTTATTGTAAACAGATAGAAAAAAGATAGATGTAGATTTTATTTTATAATAACGAGTTCTATACAAAAAGCAACAAAAGTCTCTACTGGTAAAAAATTATACCGCATTCACATTTCGTCCGTCAATCCCCACGCCAATTAGAGATCGATATATTCTGTCAGACTTTCAACTTTCAATGTACAAGTATATAGGGTTATAAATAAAAGCCTAATGAAGCACTATGAAATAAACTATTTAATCTATCCTGTTTTAATTTAATATTCCTAAAGCGAATTACTTAAAAATAATAGTCAACAATTCATTATGCTTAAAATGGAAAATTATTCTACTATAATTATAAAAAAAGACTCATTAAAGATAAGCGGTAATCTGCTTTTTAAAATAATAAAATAACTCTCTGCATTATAAACGAGAACTGAATATCATAGATTATGAATTTTCTTTATGTTTGACATAAAACAATTTGTTAGGAGGGATTACTGTCCCTCTATCACGAAGTGATCTTTACAACCTTTCGTAAATTCGTGAAGCTTTTTGTCCTTGAGTAACCTAACGGCGGCCTTGTTTGCCAAATTATAAATGATGGCGCTTTTAAAACTGTCAATTTATGCTAAAACCGTATTTTTTAGTTTAGCGTGTTTAAGGAAATATATGTAATTTAGGCTTTATTATAACAGTGTTTAAGTATACGTTATACGTAATGTTCAGAAACAGGTAAAGTATGTTACATTTACTTATCTATCGGGATATTAAGGATACAAGAAATAGTCTTAATAGTATATACTATCTCTCTGCCCATTCCAAATCTACAGGCTACAATCTACAAGTTTACAGTTTCATAATTATAACTTAATTATAATTCTGCGTTAACGTGTTGCAGAGTGTGGTAGTGGGTAGCCTTTAACCTTTCTCGATAAATGGTCAATTCAATAAAAAAAGAATTTTTCAATTCGAACCAGTAGATCCTGAGATAAGCGCGTTCAAACAAACAAACAAACAAACAAACAAACAAACAAACAAACAAACAAACTCTTCAGCTTTATATATTAGTATAGATATTAGATTTTCATAAGAAAAAATGCGACATAAAACTTCATCGTTACCATAATAGATTTCATTTTTCACAACAAAAAGAGTAAGTAATAAATAGTACCTACAGCTAAAAAGATTTCTTAGAACTAGAATAATATTTTTTACTCTAATAAGCGTCATGAAAATCGTTTTTCTTTTAATCTTTCCTTTACAGGCTTAAGAACAACCCTAAAAAATGTAAGGTTTCTTAAGCTACAACAGGGACACTGGAACAAAAATATAAATCTCGGAATTTTGGAAACAAACTGACAAAATGAATAATTCAACATGAAGTACCTACTGCATTGAAACGTGACGAATAAATTATTTATTTCGATTGTCAGTATCGAATAATAAGTCCGGTCATGCAATGTATAGCGGTCCAGCTGAATAAAAATACAGAGTGGTTTAGGTATACGTGTCGACTTTTTGCAGATGTTTTTCCTTTCGTAAACAAAATTCTGTTTCGTTATTCTATAAATCCTTTTTTCGGAGTTATTTGAAAAATATTACAAGCTTTCAGTCAACTAACAATACTTAAGTAAAAGTTAATTAAGGGAATTAATTAGCAAAACATTTTTCTCTAAAATTTATTGATTATAAGCCAATATTATTGTTCTTAAATTCTTCATTTTATAACAGGTATTTCAGCCGAATACAAGTCGACTGAAGAAAGGTTTTATACCTCTGAGTGTGGACATTCAGTTGGTTAAAAAATGCCAATATATTATTGACCTAAAAAAGTAATCCTATGGCAACGCTGTATTAGAGCAGTCCAGATGAGACCTTTCTCAAAGGCCAATATGGAATATGACTCTACCCCATACAAAGTAGGTCAATCAATCAATTCAGCCTGTATCTGTCTGTATACAAATCGTATGCCTTTGCCACAGAATATCAAAGCTACTTTCCGCATCGAATGCCCCATCGTCAGCTGAAAAACAAACAAAAATAGTGATATATAAATATTCTCTTCTCTTGCGATATTTCGATTCCCAAAACCACAACATACATGTACAAAAAATGTACTGCGAAACGTATATAAATATCCTATAACAAATAAATATTCAATACAATAAAATAAAATCATTGTTGTACAAGTGTCGTTTACGGATACCTCGAACAATCACAAGACGAATAAATTGAAATTGCCCTCTCATTCCCTTTCAGATGAATGGCTTAGAATCCTTTCAATGTACCTAACGATCTTCCTTAGGACTTTGAAATATTCTACTATTTAGTTACCGGTATTAAATATTCTAAATGTCTAAAATAAACTGTGATTAATAATGAAGTTATCAGTGTTTAAATACACAGTTGTAATGAAATAGGTACCTTTTTATTACACTGTCTTGCGTAAATTATTATATTTATCAAGTTTTATCTTAAAAATTAACGAACGTATTGCGTATTATATGCCAAAAATTTACTTTTGGTATTTTTTTTATTTTAACCAGCCACACTTGATTGCTGAAAACCTCACATAGATCCCCATAAAATTATTTCTAAATTTTTGTATCGCATAATATAAATACCAAAAAAAAGCATATTAAATGCTGTCGAATTGAGAAACCTCCTCCTTTTTTTGAAGTCTGTTAAAAACGAGATTAACACGGGTTACAGCTAGTCCGTAATAATTACGTTACATAAAATCAACCTTAACAGTCGGTTCTAATGAGTTGAAATGTTCCCTATTTTACACTCAAGTTACAAATTAGCTATAATTCCTCCTTAAGGCACTCAGCTTTAGATCATTAAACAGTTTATTTCTTCAATATAAAATATATATCGTAGAAACAAAACAATCCAGACGAATTGCTTCTATTTGTTGAAGTTACTTATATTTGTAAATATTCTTCTAATGTGTTCTAGTGATGAAGCTACATATTATTATTACAGCGAAAAAGCCGCTGTTTGAAAAAGCAATCATTTTAAATAGAATTATGAGCAATAAGTAATTCAATGCTGAAACGGTGTGTTAAAACTTAACACATATTAAAATGTATTACATTATAATATATACAACCAATTTATTCTTCATGTGACGAATGCAAGAAGTTTATTCTATAAGAATTCTTTTGGTATGCGTGTTAGAGGAAATTGAAGTAGAAAAATGTTTTCCGAAGAGAGCAAATCAAACTTAGTTGTAAGGGTCAGATCAAAGGTGACTGTTCGTTCTTGCGACTAATTGGCTTGACCTTTTATTTAACCGACGCCATCTTGATTCTACATTAACACCTGATAATATGTTTTACTATTAAGATTATATATACAATAATAACAACATAATATTAGAA
>JADANM010005346.1:4372303-4397194 GCA_026213755.1 Eurema hecabe | reverse complement strand
ATTTACTGTAGATCAAAAGAAGGATATATAAGTGATTCACTACCAATCAACATATTCATTCATTATGGATGGTGACAGAAGTGAAAAGTATGTAGCCGCCATTTTGATGGCGCGGCTAGGATGCCAGAGATAAAACACACAGACAAGTTAGACCCCATCGCCGCGCTGTCGCGTGCTTCAAAATTTGAAGGATGAAATAAGAAAATGAAAAGAATATTAAAATTTAAATTCTAAAACAAACTAAAATTTACAGTCTTAAAAAGTACAGCATACTTTAAAGCCGTAGTTTCTAAGCGGAATCTTGTTTTGACACATGTTCACAGAAAACTTCGAATAGACATTTTCTATTTTCTTATAGTTTATTTTTAGAATATTGTACCTAATGTTCCTTTTATGAGTCGACAATATAATAGTTTCATGGTTCTTAGAAATAATATACATCAGATGCGTATTGCCTAGATATTCATACTAATTGTTACAATACACCAAACTACAAAAGCAAAATATTTTTACTTTGCATAATAAATGCAGTCTATTATAATTGATTATTATTGTAATAAATGATTCCTACTTTTGCTATTAGGTACTAACTAGCACTTATTATAGCTACTGTATAAAGTCACAATATTCCAAAATATAAAAAAAAACTTTTGACATAAATAACGTAGCTCTGGTATTCTGGTGTAAGATAAAAAGGCCGTGTCAAACGATCTCTTCTTTCGCTCGCCTTTTCACATTATTGGCCGATCTGACGTAGCGTCAGTTAAATTATTCATAAAAGTAAGTTATATGTGGCCTGGACTAAATTATTTAATAATAACGAGATTCAAAAAAGTCCGTATGTATACTGCTTATATCATCTGATTGACATCTGTCATTTCTATATGTCAATTATTTAAGTATTTTGGTATTAACTTCATGCATTAAGCCTTGGGAATTGAAGTTGAAGCTTATTAAATATATTATTTAATAATGAATGTTACAAATATTAAAGTTAAACTCCATTACGGCAAGCGATTTAAGAAATTCCATAAAATAGTTGAGAAAACATATTATTTATCTGACATTCAACAAATAGAATTGAATTCTCTTGAGTACTTTGAATGATTAAATAGATAAAAGCTTTCTCGTTTTATTTTTAATATTGGCTTTTTTGTTATCAAGTACTGCCATTGGGATCTAATTTGCTTTGAAAATAGTTAATTTGTTGTTTATCTTGAGTGAAACAGATTAGATAGATTAAGTCTCTGAATGATTTCGTATTATAAATATAAAATGAAATCCAATTTATGTGCAGAAATATAAATCCGTTTGTATTATGAAATTATAAATAACAAAATCTATTCTAAAAATATATAAAGCAGGGATAACTTATTCCTATACTATTTTTTAGATATGTTGTTTTATAATGTAGTACCTAGTACACAAACGAAAGTTATTATGTTCTTGGGTCTTAATCAAGACAAAATCATCAGCTTACGTCCGAGTAAAAATTTAAATAAGAATACTTATTAGTTATTCAAAGTATCACGCAGAGAAATATTCTCGTCAAATGCTTCGCCCGACTTTTTGATAAATAGAAATGACATTCTTTGTAAATGCAAAGACATGTCACTTTATTAACGTTCAGAATTCCGAATCCCACGCCGTCTGAAAACTAAAGCTAAAAATTAAAAAATCGAACTGATCTAATGTTAAATGTACATCTGTGTGAATGTGACGTCGCTGATGCGTTTTTGTTTTTTCGATAATATATAACGTAATTATTTATAATTATATTGTGGTTTATATATTAATATGACTGTTCTTAAATGAGACCTACATCTACTTTATCTTTAGAATGTCGCAAAAAGAGCTACTTAATATTTCAATATTAACATAACCACAGATATATGTACTGTATTCTTGGAACAGACTTACACAGACTTCGTTTTATAATAATGATGTATGTATGTAGTGATAAAACATGCTTCGTTTTTTTGGCCCAAAATTTAAGTATGTGCCTATGTAAATAAGTAAGTATGAATAATTCTTAATGTAGGTATGACTAAAAAAATGTCTACTAAGCGATGACAAAAAGCGAATATTAAATATTAAAGCAAACAAGAATTAAAGACATTTTTGTATTTTTTTGTTTTATTAGCTGTTAAAACTCTACTAGGCATGTTCTTGAAAGACACCCTTAAGACCTTATTTGTTTATAAGTAACTTTTCCTATATGAAATATTGCTCAAAAGTTTTGGGCAAGAATAAATGAAAATAATATGCATACAAAATGGAGAAATACCTTCTAAGAAACTCGGTCTTAAATCAAGTTTCTTGTGAGTCCAACAGGGAATCAGCGTGAGCAACAAGCTTTCTACGCAACTTACGTTTCGACAAAGTGCTTTTCCTATTCAGTCTTCCATACAACAACTTTGCTAAGCCCGTAAATCAATATTGAAATGTAGGTCATTGAACTCTTATAAAAGACATATGTAAGCAAATATTTACGGCGACTATTTTATCTAAATATATCTTCAGCTATTTTCGGAAAGACTTTTTGTCTTGTCCCTAGAGAGCGATCGTTCAATCTATTAGAATGTAAGATTACCTCAGTGCGTTGTAAAGATAAGAGATTATTTTGTGAAAATAAACAGTATTTTCAAAATACTTTTATGTTTTCGTCTGTATAATGACACCCCACCACCAGAAAATTGGTAAGTAATACGAAATGAGAATATTTGAGAACCCCCATAATGATTTTCGTATGTTATTCAATGCAAACGACCCATTAATAGTTAAATATACAAAAATAAAAGTAGCATAGTGTTGTAATTATGTAGTTGTTTATTCGAATAACTTTACAATCATAACAAATGCAAAACTTAGAATTAAATGCAGCCTATCAACCTATAAATCTCTCATAATTATATTCACTACAGACTACAGCTTATAAATTACAATCCATTAATTACTATGAAAACGAAACTAGGTTACCATCAGAATTAATTTATAGCAATTTGCCGACATGAACAGCGTAGGTACTAGGTACAGTTTCAGTTTCAAAAGCTAATAGTAGGTAGTAGGGTAATATGCATTGCACAATTATATATATCTAGCTATGTAATAATATATTGACTAACAGGATTTCTTTTACGTTATTTTTCAACTACATAGTATAACTTTATATTTAACAAATAGTTATCGAAGGTTTGATTTCCATGTTTATTCAAAACTTTAAACATACGTTAACTATCTATAGGTACGAATTATATACGTTGTATGGATACGAATGTAATGTATAAATAAAATAAACAATAATTTGAACGAAAAATGTACCCCAGAATATCAAAGTGCTTACTGGACTTGAATATGTAGGTAAATAAATTTCCTTTCTTATATAACCAAATATGATTCAAAGGAACAAATATTCATATTAGGATTCGATTATGGGGATAACTTAAGAGACGTCTTCCGTCCCTTCACATATTTAATATTGAATGGAAAAGGTTAAATTGTCGTACTGCGTACATAAAAGATAATTTATTTACATCAACATAAAAGAGCCGTCGAGATATTCATATGAAAGGTAAGATAATAAAGGATTTATAGTATATATTATGAAGACTGATTGGCAGTCATAAGAAATTCGCTCTTTCTTTGTTAGAAGCAAAAAGTGTCTTTGTAGGCGAAAACTATTTCAAATATTTCAAGTAAAATCGCTGGTTGGTGATAAGGCCGCCATTTACAAAATAGGTGTAGGTACATTCTTCTTGTTATTTGTTTTTATTTTTAGATATTTTGTTTTATGGTATATGTAATAAATAAATAAAATTTCTGACATGAAAAATGTATCACAATATAGCTCTTATTAGTTACTAGTTGAAGGTTCCATCATTCGCTCATTAAAAGTTGGAAACAGATTGCTCGCTAAAAATAATGTGATCACGAACTAAATAAACTTAGCAGGAAATATCGGTCTTCGTTAATAGAAGAACGTGTGAGAAACTGTCCAGGAATTTGTCATTAGATAAACACATGCGGGCTATAAGGAAAATGAAGGGTAGTATAAAGATATTATACCTATAGCCGTTAACTCTCTAACGTTCAATTTCAAATATTTATTACTAGCGGTTGCTTGCCACTTCGTCCCCATAGGTTTCTATTTCTATTATTATGGAATAGTGGGTCAATCTTTCAAGATAGATAGAAACTGCCGCGGACTTTTTTAAGAGGAAGGACACTTTGGTATCTTGAACCGTTTTCGCAGCTCATGCAACGGAAGAAGGAAGATAAAAATTTCCCCCGTTTTTCCACATTTTCCATTATTTCTGCGTGATGTTATTTAGCCTAAAGCCTTTTTTAATAACCAGGAGTTCCTGAGATTAGCGCGTTTTAAACAAACAAACAAACTCTTCAGCTTTATAGTATTAATAAGTATACAAAGGTAATATATTACTTCCAATAAAAATGAACGGGATAATAGATACGAAATCGACTTTTTCAAGTATGTAATAATGACATTATATTTTTCAGTAAATGCTTAAATGGTTTCATCCGAATAGCTTTCGTAAAACCGAAAAAATCCATTGCCTTAAATTCAGACTAGTTTATTTTAATATGAAGTCTGTCTGTCTGTATAATATATGTATTGTCTGTATAATTATGTATTAATTGTTATTGTACGATTTTTCATTTGTTTGGTTGCCTGGAAGAAATCACTTTAAAGTGATAAAGCCTCCAGTTACAAAACTTACAATAGTTTAAGATTGTTTAATATTGTAATGTCTATATTGTAACAAAGAATAAATAAATAAAATGTACTCATCCCTGATTACCTTCTATGTGAAATATCCCACAATTAATTAAGTAATAATTAAGAGTGTAATCTAAGTGCATACCAGACTTAGCAAGAAAATTCATTTGACAAATTTTTTCGTGAAAGATAACAATATTGTTATTTTTTCACAAACTTTTGCTTCCTTAATATTACCTACTAAGGATAAGATCCGTTGAAGTAGAAAATCATTATTATATAGCTCAGTAACGAAAGAAATTATTTTGAGTGACTTTTCGTAGTTACCAACGATTAAGTGGTTGGAACAAATAAATGTTCTTTGCGTGACACGAGAAATGGAGTAAATTATTTAATCGAATCTCTTTTAATATACGAGTAGGTAAGTTTCTATTAAGTGAGCTAAAAAACAATTCTGATATTTTTTTGTTTTCAATATTATGTCGTTACGGTTTGATTGATATTAATAAATTTAGGGTAATTTTGGGAGTATTTTTTTAAGGTATATTAATATGTTATTTGGTAGTGCCTTACGGCCAAATATTCAAACGCGAATCAAATTTAAGCACTCTTCAAGTAATTATGACAGATTTGTAAGACGAACTGTCAATTCGAGCGATTTCAGTATTCCGGGATAATTTACACAAACGATTTTAATTTTAATAAGGCGTCAATAGATTGTCAGCAGTTATAGCTCAAAATTTCTTATTTAAAAAGGTATGAAATGGTAACCATCATTACTTAGCCGCATTATAATTTAACTTTTTCTTGTACCTAATTCCTACGTACCTAGATACAGCGCTCATCCCAATTTTAACTTGATAAATAAAAACTCTACCTATATTAAAGTCCTCAGAGAATATTTCCTAATCATAGTACAAAAGAAATTGTAGTCATTGTAAAGTTTTCCTATCGAATTTTGAAACAAAGACGTTTATTCTATTGGATTTTTGTAAGAAGTTTTTGATTACATTAATTAAGTTTTGTTATTTTTCGCATTATTTTTAGTCACATAATTGAAATTTTCTAAATACATATAAATTCTTTGCTGATGCCATCATACGAAGTATGATGATACATCCCCAATAAAATGTACTATACAATTATTATTTTATTATAGCTCACGTCATGACGATATTCGAACTGTTAATAAATAAATTAGCTAGTTGAGTTCTTTAAGCTAACGATTACAAATGTTTCTAACTATACTCAACTTATTGAAGTTGTATTGACGAACGCCATCCATTTGCAATTTTAAAGTTTATAACTAACTCTTACAACGCTAACGCTGAAGTAGTCAGAAGGCTGTAAATCGATTTTAATCGCCTATTATCATAATATAATCAGAAAGAGATTATTGTAATATATAAATAAATAATTATTATTTACGTACATATACCTACTACTTATACTACGTAACTGTTCGCCACGGATTTAATAAGTTTTCGAATTAATGCATAGAATTTTCGTTAACTTTATAGAAAGACAATTGAGTGGATTTTCAAATTATAAATTAATTGGAGATCATAGTTTTGTAAAAATCTACATGAAAAATGAATTATATTAGCTTTTAAAAAAAGTGAAGAGCCCCTTAATGTTTTTAAAGAAGTATTATTATTTTACGATGAGTAGAACAATATGAGTTAGACGTGTGAAAAAACTTCAAAAGCCAAAAAAGTAAGATATACGAATATAAGAGCTATTTGAAGAAATATTTAAGTATTTCTTACTAACTTACTAAAAAAGTATAGTACTGCGCCATCTGTATAGCGCTAAAGAAACTGCATGATTTTATTAAATTTAGTATTCCTTTAATTCCTCACACTTCTCAAAGATGTCACGCGGGGTCAGTTATTTATAGTTTTATGTCTAAATGATTAAGCCAATCCAAGCGGCAATACAATGGACGGAAATTAGCAAGTGTTGTAAAGATTAAAAAAACCGCTGTTTCCTTTTCAATTTTATTATTATTATTATTTATGTCATATTTATAAAACATTTCACTGTATAAAATGTCACTAATTAATTGAGATAGACGACCGCATCCACACATTTAAATTGAAACTTGTACTTCTAAGATCTATTTATTACTTTTACACGATAAAACTGTTATTTTTTCATATCAAACGAGCATGCGAGCCACCTGATGATAAGTGGTCATCGCCGCCCATGCACACTCGCAGAGCTTGACAACTCTGGAGTGGGTAGGTACTGCAGACCTTTTGTTATACGTTAATAATTAATTTGTTATCACTGACACAAGTTCTTCTTGGCATGGGATTAGATGGCGCTGTTTCAAAAATTAGCTACAAAAGTTTTGTGTTGTCCTTTCTCCTTGTTGCTTTTATGATGAAACCTCTTTAGTCACTCTTATCTATAGAAAAGCGCATGAAAATCACTTATGTAGTTTTAAAGATTTAATCCTACATGGGGATAGACAATAAAACTACCTTATTTTATACTATGTAAAGATATTATTTTGCATTACTACAGAATAATGAAACTTGAAACCTTCTCAGACAGGTCAAACATCTCGGCGATTTTTATCAATTTACGAGGGAAAGGTTATTAAAACAACAATATTAATTTAGTAACTATTCATATATTTCAATAGTATCTCTTATAATTAGAACTATACTCTTACGCTCCGCGCTCGAAATATTTGGTTTAAGTCTAAGAGAAGAATCAACAGTTAGCTTCTTATCAACTTAATCATAATCAACAGTCGAACTAAAAATCCAAAGGATTACATTTAATATTAAAATTAAATGTAAACTTAGACTTATGTTAGCGTGCTCAACTATAATTTTTAAGAATACTGATTCATCTCTATTTTAAGTGCTACGGAACTCTAAGCTATTTAGTTGGGAATGTTAACTTTGGTATAAAATATTAATTATAAACAACAAAACATAATCAAACTCAAAGACACTCGAAACGATACTTAATGTCAAGCATAAATTAAGAAATACTGATTAATTAGTATAGTCTTAGACCAGTTAAAATATATTTACAAAACCAGCCGGAAAACTGGGCGATTTAGTTACGAAGCTAATAGAAATAGTAGAAAAAGAATATTTTGATTCGATGCATATTTATCTGCTGCTTGTTTGTTTGTTTATGATAAATTCTAATCACATTTTGTGGCATTCGTCGTTACAAATTGAACTAATGTTGAATCAGTTTCAACATTAACTATTATAACGAAAAAATATCTCTGTAGTGCTGACACTATAGAACACAATAATTGCACAGAATTATAAACATAGGTAATGTATAAAAATATAAAAAGAAATATTTATATGATAAATATGAAAATACTACTGGGATTTACAAATAAAATAGATATTCTAATATTAAAACTATTGTTATATAAATTTCTAATAAATCCCGTTTATTACACACTACTAGATGAAGGCTTTCGTAGGTACCGTTTGTCTAGACACATCTTTCATACATCAATTGCCTACTAAATGTTAACAAATGAATAAATTACATTTATTCTACGTTTCTAACAGAAATATATAATACATACTTCTAGTACATTGACTATTTATTTTCTTAAAAAGCTGTTATCGTCAATACAAATTTAAGTGGAATAAGATACAAAATTTGCTACTTTATAACATCCAAATAAGAAAGATAGTCTATCGGAATTGTATAAATGTTGAAAGCCTAATTACATTTTTCATAGAACAACGAAGAAATTTAATAGAAAATATGCTTTTCTAAACATGATATCTACATGGACAGAGTTCTACTTGTCTATAAAACATCTTCGAATAATTCTACAAAAGCATAGATATATTTGATACATTCAACACAATATAAAATTGTTAACATTTTGTCTAAATCTATATAGAAATTCGTATGGTGCGCTATATACATAGCTTCTGCCAAACGGGGTTGACAGTTTTTATATGTGAAAATATCTGTTAAATGTTATACGAATGTACATATAATTTGCTAGTTATAGTATAATATATTATATATTGCACTATTTATATATTTTTACGTTTAGGCCAAGAAAGCGTAGTTTTTTACGCATATTAATAGAAAGTTTAAATTTGTATTAGTACGATTTAAACAATCAGCAATTCGTTTTTCTGATGAGATTACTAATAAATTGTCTTATTGTTGAATTTTAAGAATCATTATTGTGTGAGGAAGAATCATTAGCGAATATTTGCATGCAAAAATCGTCTTTATAGCAGAAGTATTAATGGTGATATTCTTATGATTGGATTTAGGCTGTAGAGTCGTGCGTGGAGGGGTTGGGGATGATGGCGGTGGATTGTTCTCGAAGGCGCCGGCTGCCGACCGCAGCGAGCTCGGCTTGCAGAGTGATGACTCTTTCTCGCAAACACTTTATCTCGTTTTGCCACGTCTGAAAGCAATAAATTATGTTCAGTAAAATATTAAAGGGATACGAAGCATATAATAATTTATATGGAAACATTTATTTTTGTGTTTTTATGTATCTCAAAAAAATATATAAAACGTGAACCTAAAAATAATATAAAGATTGATATTTAATAGTTGTTTTTTTACATGGACTTATTAAACTGCAGGTAAGCACCATAAGGTCTTTTGAGTTTGAAGAGTTCACTAGAGCACTCGTGACTCCGTCGAAATACGAAATTGTGTATAGTACCCATCATTTATGTTTAGCGCTGGACGAGAATAGCTGCGCATCGGTAGAATCGCGCTCGTAATTGACGTATTGGTGCGAGAAAGACAACACGACTGGGACAACCAATCAACGCTCGCGCATTCGACGATCACGCGCCTTTACCTCGATACCTTATTTTTGGCTTCTGCGCAGGTTTCGTTCAGCGCTAAAGATTCGTGACGCGTACTATAACACAGATTATACTTGATGTGTACTCACAATATTCTGTTTGAGTAGGTCGAGCTTTTCGTTCTTGAGGCGGCAGACCTCCTGGCGCAGCTGGTCGGCGTCGCGCGGCGCCTGCAGCGCGTCGCGCGACGCGCCCGCCTCCGCCGACGACATCGACTCCAGCCCCGTGTCGCTATCTACGTATACGCCCCCTGCAAATAATACCAACATTAATGTTTAATTATTACAATATTAAAAAAAAAACACATCCACTATTGACTACGTTTACTTTGATTGCGATATGTCTCGGTATGTACATAGATCGCTAAGAAAAGATAATGGAACATTACAATCAAATTAACGCCTCTTATAAGTATATAAAAATTATAATAAAAAGTTTTTTTTTGAGGCTTTTCATCATGCAACGTGCACCTTTAATTATTAATATTACATCAATTACAATTGATTGCATTTTGAAGAAAAATAATAATATGAAGGGTTTATTTAATTTCATTTTGTTGTAAGAAAAACGCCAACAAGAGGCACTGAAAATAATGTAATTACTAACATATATTATAAACATATAATCTACCTTGCACTTTCTACTCAAATTCATTGTGCAACAACAGCTAATACTACTACATAAATTCAGTGCCAAATAAACGTTCAAATCTGAACTAAACTAACCTGTTGCATTTTTACCACAAATCAACCAGTCCTTGTCATCTAATTGCAGAAAGAATTCAATATAATAATCTACGCAATCTTTACACGCGTTTAAATGTGTTACAATGAATGATTGAGAGTGCAATTATAATATGAGATACTGGTACAATAATGTTTTTACTACAAAAGATACATGGAAAATAATTAAGTCATCGTTCTTTTGAAAACTAATGATTATATATCTACCTATACCTATAAAGCTTTTTGCAATTACTATTGCAATGGCGTAGAATCTGTATGTCTACACTTTTTCTTTCAGATCTTTGGTTATTTAAGAGTAATCTTACAAAACACCCCGTTATTTAAAAATATTAGATGACAAAAAAATGCAATAAGAGTAAGTAATAAATCCACCAGCTACCCTATGTCAATAGCAGCTTATTCTATATCCAAAATGACCATGGTATGCCTATCTTCGATTCTATTCATTGCTGTTTCATTTTAAACGTTATACTAACTAGTTTGGTGGGGCAGCAATGCGTTGTGTCGCGCGACTCACCGAGGGGGTCCAGCTCGACGGAGTTGAGGCTGGAGTCGTCGCTGTGGTCGTGCAGCGCGCGCGGGTTGGCGGCGCGCGACGTCACGTCGGGGCTGGACTCGCCCGAGCCCGACGCGCCCGACCGCGACCCGCCCGCCGACCGCACCGACACCGCGCTCGCCGACGACGACGGGATCGACGTCTTCGAGCGACCGCTCTGTACATTGTTTATTTATTTATTCTTTGTTACTCACTATCAAAATATTAAACAATCTTAACGACCTTATCACTACAAAGTTAATTTCTCCCAGGCACCCACTAAAAGGAAAAATCGCACGATAGCAACAATTGCAACAGTAAGTATTAACGATTATGAAAGCTATGAGCATTTATACTTTATTTCACTTCAATAGGTCAGACATCACTTCGTTCAAATCCATAGTACGATTTGAATATACTTACATTAGGTGTTGGTGTATCGTGTGGAGCAATTTTCTTATTTATTGGATTTTTATTGCTGTCACTAGAAAGATTCGTGTCCACACTCGGTGATCTGAAATCAAACGACATTTTGTTATTACAAATATATCACGTTTCCAGAATTTGACTACAATACTGATATACATCTTAGAAAAAAATGATTTAATGGACAACTCTGTTCAATCTGGCTCGAAGGACCATAATGTAGCGGCTCTTGGTAGCAACTACATATTTTGAGTGGCGAACAGGATGATGGGTGTGTACACAATAAGATGTTATGTTGAACTCTATATATTCGATATCAATGCTCATTATATATATATTGCGCGATCCACTGACGCCAGGGCTTTGGTGTATGAGTCACCTACTTACTCGTACAGTAAAGAAACATATAAATAAAATGTTACAAACCTGACTTTAGATATAATTGCTTTCTTAACGGTTCCAATGAATTTGGCGCCGGGGCCCTCCTGCTTGGGCGTGCCCTCGGGCTGCGGCGACACCGCGCCGGGCTCCACGCGCCCCGTGCCCAGAAACTCTACAGTCTTATTCTTCAACTTTTCAGCCAGCGACTGGAGCAACGACGTTCGCGTCCTCGACTCCAATTCCGCGAATTTCTCAGCCTTATAGCACGCGTTTTCAGCGTTAATTAACTTGGTAAGGAGGAACTCCTTGAATTCCCGCCCTTTGCGGAATACCGGCGGCTGCGGGAGAGTCGGCCCGAAAAATGGTACGTCCCTACGTGCTGTGACGGCCACTTTGTACCTGAAACATCATAGTCATTTGAGCCTGAACCTAGAAGAAAAAGTATTTAAAGACAGGTAAAAAACTTATAGACCGAAGCCATAAATATACCAATTAAATGTAGTGTTAGTCATAGTGTCATCACCATTCAATTCAATAAAGCATCATAAATTATGTGGAATTGACATCGTGACTATGGAGACACTTAACCTAGTTGCTTTTTAAACAATTGCTCATATGCACAATCATAGCTATATTGGGTATCCCATTTATCATACAGCCCGTTCGTGTAATATTGAAGAATAACTCTCCCCTTTATAATTTCACAGTTTCAACAATACCTGTTGTTATAAAATAAATATGTTTGCATTTAAATGGCTCGAGAACGACTACTACCGTCGCTGGACTTTCGCACTTACTGATGCAAAATACCCATCGTTGTTGTAAACTTTCTCAAACTTAACTTTGAAACAAGTGACTGGATAGAGCAGTAATGGAAAATAAATATTCATGAAACGCGTTTTCCACTATTGTGTTGTCGTAGACGGGTTATTATATGAATATGATAATACTAACATTTAATATTATAAACAGTTTAATTATACTACTGAGAAAAAGCCAGTGCATGATTTTTATTCTGTATTCAGGGGAATATTTAATGGTCTTTTAACCAACTCAAGCGGGTTGAAATGAAGTATTGCATTAGTTTTATTAGTATGAACTGGTATCATACATACCAAAGAGTCAACTAACAAAATTCCATTAATATTGTTAAATAGAAATGTATGTATTTACCTGGTCTCCCCTTCAGCGGCTTCGACAGGCGTTACCACTATAAAAGCGTGCAGGAAATGGGAAGCTATCATATCTGGTGTGAACGGCGTTGCTTTTTCCTGAAAAATAAATAAAATAAGCTCAATTTATAGTACGTAAAAGATGTTCTTTATCGTATATACAATATGATTATATTGTATATAGACAGATTTGTCTATAATATGGCATAATTTGGAATCTAATACGTACATTCTTAAAATAAATGCCTTTTTGATTTTAGTTAAATATTTATACGATGTAATTACAAGGTTTGGTTTTCTTTGTACTAGGGAGTAGAGGAGGCTAAAAGTCCAGCAAAAGCCAGTTTTTTACGGTGGTGTTTTATCATCCTATTAAGACGCTCAAAGACTAAGTTTCCTATACGCATTGAGACTTTCTTTATATCGAGAAATCTAACAAGAAATCCCAGCTAACCTGAAACACAATAGCGACGATATCGTTGCCGACATGTCGCTTCCTCTGCAGCTGCTGCGCGTCGCCGGCCGTGTGTGGCAGCAGCGGCGCCACGTGGAACATGATCTCGCGCTCGTAGAACCGCTCGTACACCGCCTCCGAGCCCGTGTGCCCGTTCATTATGTCGAGACCGCCTCGGTACCCTGGAGTGTTTATGGGTTTAACTTTAGTGGGAGAGAGATGGATATATGTTGTCAGTGTCACTGTTTGGAATACGAGAACAATGCAATTGATGGAAATAAAGTCCTGTATACGTTTTATATCTTAAGACGAAAGTAATTCAGTGTCAGTTTAATACAACCTCAACATCAATATAGTCTTAACATTTATTAAAATTCTTATTATCTGTTTCAGTCCTTTAGAACGTACGTAACATTGTAGCGACTCTTTCGTTTTGGAATAAAATAAAGGGCGCTGATTTGATTGCTTTTAAAATGTATTAAAACACGTGAATCCGGAATAGTAACTAACCTTTATGATCTCTCAACTGTATTTTCTGCCCCAACATCTCGAGGAACTCGTTAAACACTGGTGACGTTTCGTTGTTCCCGAACAGCTCCTCCTCAGTGGTCTGTCCGTACTTCTGGTAGAGCACTCCAAACTTGAAAGTGTTTACTAGAACATGCTCGTCGTACGCCGCGATCAGAGAGGAGGCATTCAAGCACATCACTGCTGAGAAATTGTTCACGTTTATTTGATCGTTGAGCATTTTCGCCATCTTGAGGGGAGAAGGTTGCGCGCCGGGATCTGGAATAAACGTCCATGTAGGTTTTAGTACTTTATTAAATAGATCTTCGTCGCACCGTTGGTATCGAGAAAAAATTACCGCAGCGCTTTTCAACGGCAATTTCTAGTCGTATTTTTTAGAGGTAAGTTTAATTAGATATAACCAGAACACAGCTAGTTTTATTCTCAATAACAAAGTGTTGCAAACAGTTTTATCCAGGCTTCCAAGGCAGTATAAGCTGTTTAAGAGCCTATGTCATCCTGTATGAGAGAGGTCATGAGATATGCTACGTCGGCATATAATTTGACAAGTCCTACTTAATGTCTTGATCAATAAAGGAAGGTAGCAATACTTGTATTGTAATGAATATCTTAGTAGCTTATCTGCTATTTAGGTGCTTTATCTTGTTAACTTATACGTAAATCATAGAAGAGGTACATACTCGTAACAGGTATAAGTCCATGCATGGTTTCTGTGCGTAGCCTCAGCAGTATGCGTGTGTGGTCCTGCCCGGCCATGTGTTCGTTTTTCAGCGACATCACCACTGGGCCAAGGTTGGTGTCGACACCAACCAAGTTAATGTGCTCCTGAAAAAGGATTAATTCGATTAATACCATCCGTTAAATTAAACAAGCTTAAGATTCTTAAATTTAAATGCTGAGAAAAACGTTTCTGTAGCTAAATGATTTCCCATTATGTCTTCAAAATACATTACATAGTATAAAGTATAGGTGTGTTGCAATAAAGAATAATTTAATAAGAATTTTAAATAAGGAAGAGTTCTAATTACAGAAAGTCCTTAAGTATAATGTGTATAAAGATCTGATGATACATTTTCACTTATTCAAGTGTGATTTTGAAGAAGATTCTCTTAACATATAGGTAACAACGCAATCAGTCTGAATCACAACTTGTTCGAAGCGATGATGTCATTTACGTTCATATTTATTAATGTCATTCAAGGAAGACTTGACCTATACACCACACCATCTTAAACTAATAGATTGCACAAAGTGTATTTTAAAGAACGGACTGGAATCATCAAGCACGGACATTGTTATTTTTTTATTTTAAATGATTATGAGTTTATTTAATGTAACAGTTAATCTATACGACGATATAAGCGTTATGGTTATGAGGTTAAATCGGCTAATCTGTAGACCTTCTTAAGCGATTTTATATATTTTTCATGTCATATTTTATAAATGCCCTTGGTTATACGCCAAAAAAATATCAGTTAAAATATAATCGCACCTATTGGTGTGAAACACGCATATATAACAGCAAGGCAAATTTAGTTTAAATTGGTCTATGACATCGCAATCAATACATAATATGAACTTAATTATACAATTCTACGCGACAATCCATTTAACCTCAATAAAATTTCTTAGGTAAGTGAAGCATATTTAGCAAGAAACATCGTAGATCATCGTAATAACGTAAAATTATAGGAAATAAAACATTATGTATACAGTCTTCAGCATCGAATACTTCATCAAGTTAACGACATTTTTAAAGCGAACAAGGTTTACTGCTGTACAATGCGATTGTTTCAACTCGTGGTGTTTAAGGTCAATGATAAGAACAAAGGCAAATAATTAATTGTCATAAGACTCTAGTAAAGTCGCCTTGCCAAAAACCAGTAGTTGGCAGACTATTGATTATGACAGACTAGTAGAATTACTGCCTTATTGTAAGAGTTTGAAATCATATATTAATTTATATAACGAAATATTTATTATAGTTTAAAAAGATCATACGTGATAAAATAACTCAACTTAATAGTGCTAAAGTCGTGAAGTAAACAATACAAGGATTCGTTTCTAAGCTATCTATTGCAAAGCTCAACATCTGATTTATATAAGGTATAAGGTATGCACCACTAAATAGGCAGCAATACTTATCGATAGTTCTAAGAAGATACGTGATCAGTATATCGAATTGATTTTGCCTCAATAGTTAGTATTTCCGTTTGTAAGCGTTGGGTCCGGTGCCAGGAAATCATTAGTACTTTGCCAATTATATGAAGTGTTTGCAAGTTAACTCTTTAAGTGACTTAATACTGTTAATAGTTATAATATTCAACCTCCGGGCAAAAAATTTACATTAGCTTATAGCATTAGAAAACAAGCTACGTCAATATATATTTCAATATAATCCTGACCAAGTGGCTTCTCAAAACTACATTTTCATTAATACTGGATACCCATAATTTTTTAAGCGCATAAATAGAAAATGCTTTTCCAATAATTGATTCATCCTCGATGTACCAAAATAAAATATCGAGATGTTTTATGAGCGACATTACGAGATACATTATCATTAACGGTATCATCATTCAAATTTGAATCTTTCCATTTCATCTCACTTTGAAATCCCCTTTATCGCCTGTCCTTTTTCATAGAAGACGTAAATTGAAAGCTAAGGACGGTAATTGCGGGGACGTGAGGTTAATGTTTCTTCCAAAGGGCTGATGGATCTTCCCATTCAAGATGGAATGTTCTGGATTTTTTGGGTTAGTAATCTTACATTGCATTGACGACAATCTTTTGTTGGAGCCTGTGAATACGGCATGTAAATGAGCTTCCAAGTACTCAATTTGTGTTCGTCCATATCAGGAAGGGGAATAAATAAATATATTTGATGTAAAAATATTCAAAAGTACCTATACAATAAAGTTACAGTTTAAATTTATTTTAATAAACAAATACTGACTGAGTGCAAAGGGATCAAGAGGAAAGATTATGTAACTAATAATAGCAAATAACAAAATATGCAGTAATAGCAAAATAAGCATCGTAAAAAGTATTTTCTTTTGATTGCTTACAATTAGAATTTATTCACAGCAACAGTATGTACATCCAGATAGTCAATATTACAGATGACCAGACGCATAACGATTGATCTCATAATTATAGATATCTAGTTCCGTTTAAGAGTCCTTCAAGAAGATTTACTTCAGGTAAACGAACATTTCGCAATCTGCACCTGTTTTAGGCCATCAAATCGGATAGAATGTTTTATTTGCGTCCCAAGATTTATTCCATCCTTTGAAATTGCAGTTGTCCCCGCAATTCAACGTTTTCTTTCTTCAAACGATTTGTCCTCAAACCAATTCCTCGTTATGAAGGCATCGCTTATTACTTCCACTTTTCTTTTCTCATCTTCGGCATCTGTCTTCGTCACGGCTTTAAATTGCATTGAGACTGCTTATTGATTTTTGTTCTATCAATTACATAATTTGCTATTAATTATATTCGTATCTCTTCATGTATATAAATTTATAAACGAATCAATTTTGAAGCAAATATATTTCTAACATATGCAGTAAAGGTTGGTCATACTCATATAGGACCTACACCTACTATTAAAGCAGAGTTTTATGTTCACACATTAATTATTATAAGAATAATGAAACGCTTACTCCATTAGCAAAGCTATCAAGCTACGAAATACAAACACACGACATTACAATGAACTTTATTCACACGTCCTTAGCACATATTCGTGTACAAATTTTCTGAAATGAATTCGTAATCGGATATAGAACTCATATAACTTTACCAATTTTGCAAGAATCTGACTTGTAATTAAAGTTAGGGACTGTTAACATGATACGCGAATGGAGTTCATCATTTGTTATGATTTCCTATTTATTTCTTGGTCTTGGAATTTATTTAGATACAATTGTTACAAAAAAAACTTAAAATTATAATAAAAGAGATGCCTAATTCAACGATCGTGTCTCTACGCAAGAGTCTAGGTAATGCCATAATTGCTGAAACTAGTTATTCAAAACAGGACTAATAAGAACTCGGAGCTGTCTAACGCTCCATTCAAGCAGTAGAGCAGAAAACGAGACCAATCATAATAATAAGATAATCATTATAATTTATCATTACGTATGATTAAGCGATACGGTCTTACGCGTTCGCTGCAGCAGCTTCATATGGATTAAATTTCGTGGCGTATTCAATAAATTAAGGTAAACAAATCCGGGCTGTAAACTTTAATAGTCCCATTACGCGACGTGATCTCCGTATTACGCGTAATTTACGTGGCGCTCTGCTATCAGCTAAGCCATCACCGCATCTCATTCATCTGGTTTAACCCCAGCGACGTCACAATAACCTATTGAACTCGGTTACGCGGAAATACCTGCGATATTTTGCACCACGCTTTACGTGTAAAGCCGATATTTGTAAGTCACCTGAGAAGTGCGAAACGGACTTTCGAGCAAAGAATACAATTATATGCAACAAGCACGATTGTAAATGTATTATATTTTATACTTGTGAGGTCGTAGGTTCGATAGAATTTTTGAGTAAGGAAATTAAAACCAAATACCAAACCAAAAATGTTTATAATTATCACAAATTAAGCAAGGACAAACCACAAACAAAAATAGCGAAGTCGGATTTTCCGTAAATTAAATTTGTCGTATCAAAACATATAAATGTTTAATTGAGCTAATAATGATTTTATGACGTCACATAAATACAAATTTTAATTTCCTCAATAAGTTTGTCATGTGGTTGGTCAATTTTAAAAACCTGCGGATACTTTGAATTAATTACTAAAATTGTGAAACAATTTTTTTCTTTATTTAATTTAAAGTAAATCATTTTAGATAGTATTACTATTTACTATGTCTGCACCAAATTTAATCAAAATCGTTTCAGTGGTAACAAGCGTGTCATACACGTAGACGGTTTTTAGGGTTCCGTAGCCAAAATGGCAAAAACGGAACCCTTATAGTTTCGTCATGTCCGTCTGTCCGTCTGTCCGTCTGTCCGTCTGTCACAGCCGATTTACTCGGAAACTATAAGTACTACAGTGATGAAATTTGATGGGAATATGTGTTGTATGAACCGCTACAAAAATATGACACTAAATAGTAAAAAAAAGAATTGGGGGTGGGGCCCCCCATACATGTAACTGAGGGATGAAATTTTTTTTTCGATGTACATACCCGTGTGGGGTATCAATGGAAAGGTCTTTTAAAATGATATAAAGTTTTCTAAAAAACATTTTTCTTAAAGTGAACGGTTTTTGAGATATCAGCTCTCAAAGTCGTAAAAAGTATGTCCCCCCCCCTCTATTTTTATAACTACGGGGTATAAAATTCTAAAAAAAATAGAGGTGATGCATGCTAATTAACTCTTTCAACGATTTTTGGTTTGATCAAAGTATCTCTTATAGTTTTTGAGATAGGTTGATTTAACTGTAATTTTGGTTAAGTTATTGTGCTTACACTGAAAACGATGGCTGAACCTTATAAGATAGATCAAAAAATATACTACAGTATTGTACACCTTTAAAAATCCGCGATGATATAAAATCTTTATAATGTAGGTACTTTTTACTAAAATTAATATTCATACATAAAAGTACAAGGCAAAATATCGGGAGAGTTTAGGCTCCATTCACCAGGTGTATAAATTGACATAATAAGTTTATTATATTTGCTGCTACGGAACCCTTTGTGCGCGAGCCCGACTCGCACTTGGCCGGTTTTTATTAGAGAGAGTGATACTTTATTTGACACTTCTGAACACCTTACGCTGCCGCCTCATAATCCGACCTGCTTTGCGTCAAGATTTACACGTAATCCAGCTAAATTACGCAGCATAGAATTATGGAGTGTAGTATCAAATAGCTGCATAATTCTGTAATCGGCTGATCTAAGAGCGGTTGGCTGAACCGGCGCGAAGTCCGTTCCGCCTAGCCTGGCGCGCGACTTTTCCCACTGTCGTTAGGTTTTTCGTAATGAGTACTCCGCTCAACTAACGCATGAGTGCATGCCGTTTTAATTGGTGCAGCATTTTTAATGGAATGTTAAAATATGTGCTCGTTGAATTTTTCATATTAATTTTTAATAGTGACGCGACTTTGTTGCGTTTACCTAATTTTTTAACATTCTTTTATATACGAGGTATACCGAAAAATATCCTTTCTGTTTGTAGAATTTAGTACCATACCTATAATATCAGTACGAACATAAGACAAAAAAAGAACCAAAAGAATACATTATTGTGAATTTATTTCGTGATATATTAAAACGAGTTAATACCAGTTTACGCAATCGTACGAAATCCCTGACATTGGATTTGGCAAGCGTGCGAATACAAGGCTCATATATATGTATAGCTTCATAGAAACAATAATGAAGATACCGCGGTACAAAAACGAAGAAAAAGTAAGCCTACAGGCGTGGGTATGGGAAAGTTCACACGTGCTAGTAATAGCGTGTCAAATGTAGATCTTAACTTATGCTTTATGTGATAGACGATCTTTTAAGCGTAAAGCTATGTATGTTAAATACTATTATCATATGGAATGAACTGTCTATTAGTATAGTTTATATTTCATACGGAAATTTGTGAGAATGTATAGATTTTTGTTAATTTTTACGCAAAAACTTCTGAAGGAATTGAGCAAGTTTTCTATACAAAAAATTGACCTTAGATTAGGGTACATGATATTTTCTATCCGGTATCTCCATGGTAACGAAAATTACACGGAAGAAACCACAAGACGCGGTTAGTTCATTAATATTTTGTATATTATAGAGATGTCTCAGACAGACCAATTGATACAAATACATAGCGATTGTTGATATTACATTCGCACAGATTGATATTGAGTTACATTTGAGGAGTAAGGCACAAGTGAGTGTGGTTAGCTTGTATTATTCACCATAAAAAAAGTCATTAAAACTCGATTAACAACTTATTTCGATTTTTATTTATGGTAGCAAACATTTTATGGAATTGAAAACATACAAGGGTTTCCCTTCATATGAGATACCTTTTGTTTAAAGATATAAGATACTATCAGTGATTTATTAAGTACATAGAAACATATAACTCAAAAGTACTCTGAATATTTAACGCTACAACTTCTGAATTGTTCACAAAACTATCGATAGCGTATTGTTGAAGCTTTCATTAATATAGATGCGTCTAGAGGTTGGGCTAACTGTTTCGCATTGGATGGATCGCTTTGTAAAGATGAGTTAGTTCGCACGATCAATTATATGAAATTCTCTCAACGGATACATTGAAATCATTCCAATACTGAATATATTAAACGTAATTCGTCTGGAATTCAAAAGTGTCGATTCGGATGAAAATGTCATCTTTTATAATGACAAACTACTGATACTGTAAATTATTCTGGTTTTTAAATTATAATATTATTCCGCATTATACGGAATAATGCTTAACGTTGAATGTTTAAACTATAACTTTCGTCATTCATATATATAGAGAACTATCAAAAGTACTAAATAGTGCTTTCACTGAATGCGTGTAATTACATTTGAAGTGCCAGAAAATTAACAAATGTTTTCGTTAACTTGATCATATCAACATCGATCGACATGTCACACTATGATCTGTAATTTAAAAACTACTTTAAAATATTTGCAAAAACTTATCGTACATGTTTAAAAGTAAATAAATCCTTTAAATAACTGCATATTACCCGGTAAATTTAAACCAATCTTTCGCGCTAACATATGGCAAGTATAGGACTCGTTTTTCTTGTTGTGTGCGGAAGAGGTATATTGATTTATGTCCTCATCATCTCGTCAAGGTGAGGCGTAAAAGGACAATGACATTGGGTGGACAGGCTTTCCACTTTTCACATTTTATGTCAAGGGGACTTGATCAAGTGCATTCGAAATACCAGGCATATGAAATTATTAACGTGGATACGCTTGGCAACAGGCTAGGGTTACCAGAATTATATAATTACGTAAGTTGTAGGTACATTTAATATTAAAATTTTAAATAAGATAAGAATATCACGAATGTAGGGAATCATTCCTTACAAAGTTACAATTGAGCCGAGCTATAAGAACATTTATAGATTCTTATTCATGTTAAAATAGTATCTTATATAAAAATAATATCAATGAACGAATATTTAATTTTTATTCTATTTACTTTTGAAACATAATGTTATCTTAATATTGGTCAAGTTTTAATGATAAAATATATATAGTGCCAACCCTAAACACCACAGCAGACAGCGCGGCGCAAATATTCAAGAGATGAATGCACAAGGCCTGCTTTTTAATACGCTTATAAATCGTTCAGTCAATTATTTCAGAATTTAAAACGAAAATCCAATCATCACATTAATTGACTACATATTTGTTTGTATATGATTTCAATTAAAAAAACTTACATTCGATAGAAAAATTCCATACCTAAAATAGCTTTTAAATAAATGGATCAAAGTGATAATAAGTGGAAGGAAAACAATATAATAAAAAAAAAATAAGAAAATAATTACCAATCACAGTCTCCCTTTTTACTGAACCCCGAGTTTATTTAAATGGAATAAAAACTTGTACTAACCGCCCCTTCTTTTGGTTAATGACCCATAAAAGAAAACCAGTACTCAACCGGAAAAGTTTAATTGATTCTTTTAAATAAATATATTTAAAACTGTTTATAAGAAGTACATTACGATGTTTATTGTATGCTTATAAAATTAATTTAGCCGAATGTTTATAGTTAATAGCTTAATTATTAAATTTAAAAGATATATACAGTCAGTATCTAACCATAAACATTTTAGTAAAATTCAAATTAATCATGATTTAAAAATAAATTTAAATTCAGATTAAATAATTTAGACACTAAAGTGATTGACATTTTATTAAATTCTATCATCATTCCATTTAAACGCAAATTCATTTTGGTAAAATAACGATCCATCCAGAACGTTCCTTTTAAATCATTTTCAGAAAGAAAACACGTTTAGATATGGAATAAATATTTTTGCGTTAGACAATTGGATTTGGAAATTGAATTTGCGACGATACAATATGGCAGTCTACTAGATTAGTTTAGCTATGTATAAATACGAACAAAAATAAAGGAATACGCGTATTTCAACGTTGTCCTTCGATATCGGTATAAATAGTTTATTTTGATGATAGATGCTTAACTAAGTAGCATTGAGTTCAAATCTGAATCTGTATGAAGTATACCTATGTAGGTATACTTCATACAGATTCAGATAAAAATCTAAAGTTAGTAGCTATGTAGCTACTAACTTTAGATTTTTATGTTGGTGGAAATACGTTTGCAAGACTTTATATTTGACATGAAAGTTGTCTTGGGAGTCAGTAAAAAATATTTGAACTCTTTAGAGCTGTGATTAATAAAATTATTTGAGTATCTATAGTATATATTGTCTTGTATCTATTACAATTTCTAATAGATACTTACGTTTCCAAGGAAGAACCGCCTATAATACTTGGCGGTATCGTCGGTGTCTATGTTATGCCTTCTGGATGACTGGCGGGGGGTACTTGGTTGCGGACGGGGTTCATTGTCCTCTTCAGAGGGGTTGTCGTCAATACCATCCGCCCAGTAACTGCCGCTGGGTGGTAGGACCACCGTTGGAGGTGTACCTGAAGATGGTAATTTTTATTTAATAATAATTCAAGACTCTTATACACAGTTTGTGTTATGGCAACTAGATAACAAAAAAATTGCATATATATACTATTTCTCTTGTAAATAAATACATACAATACATAGCAACACCTAGGCCCCAGAAAAATACAAATGTTAATTACACGTCGTCAAACAACTTAATAAAGTAAGTATGTAATAGGTAATATAGTATGTAAGAACATAGTCAAATTAGAGATAATTTAATTTAGATATTAATTCGTGAAGTTGTGTTTAATTAATTATCAAATCATTATTATGTACCTCGAAAACGAACTTTTAAAATGACACTAATGTATTAAAAAAAATAAGAACTATATTTCAAATAAATACAGGAAATAACCGTCCAAATTTTCAATATAAAATACAGTATAAGCCTTTGTTCCATTTCGTGACCACTTCAATGTAATAACTGTTTACAGAGCACGGTTGTTCTAAAGTTTGTGAGAAGATGGTTTTGCGGTTACGCCGAGAATCCCACCAACCCTGCTTATTTCCTTTGGGAAACTCGATCTATTAAATATATGCCAAAACCAATTTAACAGTGAGCTGAATACTACATTAAAGTAGCTGTGTTTTTGATATTTTATGGGTCACCTAATACATGTTAAGACACTCCCAAATATTGTTGCATTTTTCTTGGGAAATAATTTGAAGACCGCTTAGTAGATTCTGAAAAAATCCTTTCTAACATCACTAACATGTTCTACTGACAAACCTAAAAACTCACTTAAAAATATAAATACTAGTATAGATTATATCCTAAAAATAAAATGCACAAGATAATGTTTTAAGCGTTTAAAAAATATTGCCTTAATTATTCTCGCAATAAAACCTTCCACGCGTAAAGAGGGTTACTAACTTTGGGCCCCTCAACCACACAGCTATTAAAAGTTGAACAGTTCTTGTGCGTGACAACAAAAAAAGCAAAATGATTTCTCAAAAAACTAAACGATGGATTTATATGGTTTTTATAAATAATTACACGCTATGAGGAAGTCACGACAGTTGTCTAAGCAACTTAAAAACTATAAGTCTAACGAAATCTATAATCAATTATTCCGAAAAAACCATTAAAATAAACGTCTTGCGTACACAATCTTACTTTTTATAGCTATAACGATATTAAGGATAAGTGAAAAACTCTATTATTTTGTTGAAAGTAACATGTTTGAAAATTCAAGATTTAAAAGTATCTTGAGCTTAAATCTTAGTACAAAAAGGACGTAATCTTACAAGTAATGTTCTAGTCTAGACCGGGCATTGTCAGGGTTTAGTAGGGGTTTATGTTTCTCCGATCCTTCATTGTTCCTTACGCCTAGGAGATAAGTTTTTCACGGGCTTTCAAGTGTA
>JADANM010005346.1:4335424-4364930 GCA_026213755.1 Eurema hecabe | reverse complement strand
TTCATTCTAGTTAAGTATTCATTTAAGCCTTTTGAACCGGTGCATTTCTGAGTCTACTAACCTCATTAATTACAGTACGCCTAGATTAGTTTTTATTTTAGTGGCGGTTCGCAAGTACGTATGAGGTAGAGGTAAGCTATCATTAAAACACGTTGGTAATGAACCACTCCGAGGAACGAGCTCGGTGCCTCTGAATTTATTCAAAAAGTTCATAATTGTGAATAGGAGTATACTACAAAGCAACTGCCGAGATTGCATCATTGTACTTCACAAATGCGCCGGTGTTAATTTTGCATACGATACGCGAATATTACCCACTAGGTAAGAACGTATGTAATCCATTACTGTAATGATGACATCCGTATAGCAAGAGCAGCTTTGTTATTTTACATATGCAATGTACCTACTGTAATTACCTATGTTATAAAATTAGTACTACAAATTATAATGCTCAAGTAATTTATGATCAATAATTACTTGCGTGAAATAACTTTTTTAATTTATTATTAAAATAAATATACTAAATAATTTAAGAGATTAGTTGAGAAATATAAACTGTATTTATATCAATATTGTGACGTTATATCTATAGGTATAAAAATAATTTATGTAGCTTAATATCCACTTGTAAGTATATACACGCGAGAGGTTTAAGAGCAGGCTATTGATAAAAAAATTAAAAACAATATCACATATATTTATAGTCTATAACATATCAATCGTAGTATGTTTAACATTGATCATGTTCATATCTAGGTCCAAGACCCACAGAAACCATGTACGAGAAAGTGAACGATACCGTGTTCTACTTCCAAGGTTAACTCAGAAGAAAGTGTTTCGTTTTTGTTTGACAAGTTACTGTTAACATATGCGAGTTCGTGCGTTAACAGGTTGTCCACGACAAACACAGTTAATACGACCCAGATTTTTTGTCGAGATATGCCGCGATAGTAAACGCCGTTTCAAATGTGTGAATACGAGAATTGATGTTGTGTGTGATGGTGTCATGATATAATTTTTGTTGGCTGTTCAATGTTATAGTTATACTATGGACACAATTCGACGACAAGGGTATGCACTTCATTTTATTTATCGGAGATAGCGCCGTATTAAAATACATAAGTAGGTTTTTTAATTTATTGCTAGCAAATGGACAGGCAAATTCAGAGGCAGATGAAGTGATTATAAAGTTTGTTATTTCCTTCGTACGAATATTTGAAGAAAAGCTCATTGAACATAATTGATAGGTACATTTGTACTTATTGTAGATATATTAAGACTAACAGCAATCTATTATAGTAGCTCAAGTGCATCAAAAGGAATGTAAAACAAAACCCGGGCTATAACAATCGTTAACAAAGCGAGATAGCACAATAGGTACGGATGTGAACACGCCAGCATACCAAAATGCCTAGACGTGATGCACCATTGTTGGCGAGTTAGCTTCAGACGTAATTACTTGATTGAGAGATAAATCCTTGATGACTTATTATATTTAAATTATGAAGCACTTGTAAAAACGGTGTTATCTCAAGCAAAGTGATAGTTTTTGAAAAATTTCTGTAGACCTAACCAGAGATCGATCAAAATACTAAATTAATAACATTCAAAAATAATTTCTATGAGACATGCCTTGAATAAAAAAATCAAATTAAAACCAGAAGAAAATCTGTTATAAAAACTTCAATGTTATTGTAGGCAACGGTCTTATTAAGCAATTAATATCCGAAACAATATCTTGAAACGTTTAATTACGAAACATGCAATGAATAAGAAAAAAATATTTTAAATGCCTCATTAAAACTCATGTCACTGAATTAACAAGCTGTAATTATTTCTGCAAAAAGATTTTTCCGAAAATTTCCATATAAAATGACACGCAAAAGAACGTGATCATTCTTCTTAGACAATAGATGCTATTTTGAGATAATTTTGGGGTCAATAAGACCCGAAACCCACGCAGTAAACGGAGATTGCGCATAAATTATGAAGACTATCTTTTGCGTGTTCGGACTATCGTGAGACAACAACCATTCCATTGTTATTCAAATAATATTTGCTATAGTAATTACTCCAATGCTTATCTTTTTATTTCAAAACGCACGAAAGTCTATACGCGTGATTTAAATCTTATAAAGAAACACAATCGATAAACAGGTGATTTCCACGGCGTATTAGGATATCAGCACCTAGTAGGAGGTGTTATTTACATTTGTTTACAAAGTAATTCAATATACTGTTGCGCACTCATAAACACAAACACACTATAGACATGTACAAAGCCGCAAGAATCCAAGGTGAGGCTAAGTAAATTTGATATTTAACCGCATATGGCGTACATTTACACTGACAGGATTCTCTTTGAACCAGTGGAGACATTAAATAAAAGACATCTAAAAGCCCACGTAAGCTTTCATATGGGACTTCCTTCTAATGGTCGGTAATAGTTTACAGTTTCTACCTAGTCTTACATATGTTTACCACGTTTTACTAAGTATTCGTATAATGTTTTAGATTGTAAAAATAATGTCATATATATAATTTCTGCTTTATGGTTTATATTTTACATTTTTCTGATTTTCTAAATTTTAAACACTTGGTTAAGTTTATTATAAGTTTTAGTTTAACTAAAAAGCCACTACTACTAACTTCTAATATTTAACTTAGGGGACCAAAAACTCAGGCGTCAAGATCACAAAATAATTAAAAAAATGAAGTCTGAAAACTCGTTACCGTACTAACTCTAAACGTAGGCTACGTTTGCCGAACGGAAGTTATTAGCTAGGCCGTTGACCCCGCCCGCCTTGCAGCGATGCGCCCAAACGATAAATATGCGCCTTTTACAACTCTTTATCGCTATAATTACTATAAATTATGGCGTTTTTCATATAAAAACGTAATGTTTGTAGTTTTAAAGCCACTAGCATAAACCTAACGAAATCGTGCTACTAAAAGACGAAAGTTTTCAATGCGAACTCGTTACACATGAAAACGTAAATTATAATTATATTGCAGAACAAGAACAAAGTCTACATCACCTTATAACTTAAAGGTGCCATGTAATTAAGTTTTCAATTCCATTATTAAAACGTAGGCTTAAAATATGGGCGCTCCATTTTCAACACTTAGCTTATAGCCGAGACAGCGGGCCAACGCACTAATTGACGACGTTATCAAGTGCTTCTAGAAACTTCCAGCAAATTCCACCTAAAGTTTTATAATAATATTACACTCTAGTACTTAGAGCAAGTTCTGCCTAACCGTACCTAATATCCTTGACGATATTGTTAGTCTGACAAGTAACGTACGAAATTCTAAAGTTTTATTAGGCAATATGCACTGCAGTTGCATGACTGGTTTCTAATAATTTGCAATCTTTGAAGTATAACATAGTTCCATGAATATTATGCAATTAAAGCATTTTAAAAAATGTTTAATTCTTTAAGTTTTACGGAGTATAAGAAATAGGGATATGAGTTAATTTTGGAACCCAATTTATGTAAAGGAAACGCGATCCTTGCGTGTAAACAACAGCTGTGTATGTCATCTGGTTCATAGCAAAATATAATCATATAACCTTACATTAAGCTAGTACTGAATATTAAGACAAAAAAGGTAGGTATACGAATTGGTAGTATATACGAATAAACTTTGCCCATACTAATTTCTAAGTTAATAGCTATCTAAACATTACCCAAGTAAAAGAAAAAGCTGTTGTTTTTGATATTTTCCAAATTCCATAATATAATCGTATTAATAAAAAGATATTCAAAATTGGTCGGTTATTCGATTCTTGATTATCGAATTCATTATTTTTTATATTAGCAAATACATTAAAAATGCATAAGAAGCAAATTGACGGTTGAAAAAAAGTAACAAAGGAAGACCTTTAGCCTGAAGAACTACTTGAAAGGTTAGCTGCCCATTCTTTAAGGTACTATATTAAAAATGCTTTGTGGAAAGTGTGACCTTTCATACAAAATAGAACGGAATAATAACACTTTATAATGCAAAATACAACGATTTTTATGCAATATTTATATGTATTTCTATTAAAGCTAAACTTTTTACCAAATCACCTTTTAAATATAAACGAAATCGTACGCTTTTACGTGAAAACCCCGCTAGGTACTTATAATTCATACACGAATAACTTTTATTAAAAAAAATGAGTATTAAGGAGTAGATGATTTTCATATACGAAAATATTGTGAGTAGTGTACTATAAAATTGCAATATGAAAATTTGTTTCACATCTCATTTCACACATTTCTCATCTCAGACGATGCATTGGAAAATGTGTCAGGTCAACGCTATGAATTTTATAAGTTTTTAGGAAAGACGGTTTCTTTGGTACTAATATTGTACGTTGCATAATTATTCTTTCAGATGATATTTTAATGACAAAACCTGTTTGTCCATTTCTAATAAACTCAAAAACCACTGTATGGATATTACTTCATATTTTAAATTGATTTAAGTTTAATTATTCTTAAACCTCTGTTAATTATAATGAGCTACTAATTAAATACACACGAACTTATCAAAATAACATATTTCCATCTTTTGTGCATACTATAATGATGTTTACAGAATGTTCCCAAATATTGAATGTTGAATGAACACTATTGTAACGAAACTTTTATGTATTGAGCCAAGATAATATTCTGGCTTGAATAAAGCCTAGCGCGTTTTCAGCTTTCAAATGAAAAATGCAGAGCGAAGTACTGAATGAAGAGTCTGATGCTAAGAGGAAAAAAAATTGAGCCGACAAAACAGCGGTTACGTTGCCAAACGCTTTTCATAAAATCTCCGCCTAAATTGTATTATTTGGTTTAATTTTTTGACATCGTCCGTACTCCGTAGTCCGTACCACGTCAAATCTTGCGCGCTATTGTGCAGTATAAACTATAAATCACTCCGTGCAATGCAGTATATCAGACATTTCAGTGTAACAGCCAATATTTAATTAAAATGCAGTCAAATTGAGTTGCAATATTGATGTTCATTTGAATATTGACATTTGTAAGCGATGGGATTACATCAATACGTAAATGAAATTCAAATTCGATTCGAAGGTCGTATTGGATTTAATAAGTCTTACCGAACAGGATTGAAAGTTCTCCGTAAATACCTGTAATGAAAAATAACATATTTAGTAAAACATAGAACAATATATTATACGTTGTAATATAAGAAATAATGTTTATTAAATAATTATACCTATTCTGCGTCTCACTGATTGGTCTTAGATTTAATAACTGCTGTATTACATTCATTATCTGTTTATTTTCTCATTAGCGTGAGTTATCAATTATAATGATTATAACGACATTCGATTACATTTATTATTATATATGTTTATTTTATATAGAATATCTTTCATAAATTATATAATTTGATATAGTCAAAGTAATGTATAAAATAAAGACGTAAAGTTATGCAAATAACAATTAGAGGATATTAAAAAGCATATTATAGCGGACCGATTTGCTCTTTCATTTTCAATATTCTATGAGCATGTCTGAGCTCAGACGATCCGGCTTACGCAAAGACGATGAATACATAGTTATGGACTTAATAGCTATTATAGTACGAATCCGACGCTGAACGGCGTTTGTCTAAGATGATAAGTGCTATTCACGTTTCTTAGGAGAATACACAAAGCTAAGTCTTAACATGCTGTGACTAAATTTCGCAGATAACTTGCAAAGTCAAATATCGAATCCTAACCATACATAACGTACACAATATTCGACTAACAATCGTCCATAGATAGGTCTGTTACAACTCTTTATATCCACTATTTTTCCGAATGCAAACTCAAAGAGCACTATGAAAACTGATAGGAAACTATGAGGCTATCAACTCAGTTCTTTTACGACGGCTAAATTTATGCGGAGACATGAATAAATCGAAGAAATAAAGGTGCAAGGGGAGCTTATCGAGAGATATCGGTATAAAATATCTCTGGCGAGAAATACACAGCTATTGCGTCGCAAAGTAAGAAGGAGTATTATGTCAATGCCCAGTATATTCTATTGAAGCATCAATGGTATGTAAATAGATCAATATAATACGTAAGAACATTTGTTTGTTTATAGATAGCATTTACGGAGCGTCCTTTCGACATTTTCTTTATATTAATATAACAAAAAATAAGGTTTTATTTAATTGGCTAAATAATGTAATGGCGCAAATTTTACACTAAAATAAGCCAAAACTTTCACATGAATCGAGTATACGTGAAATTCATATTAAATGTTTTAACGAGAAACATTTTCAATCGAGTTCGTATCGTAAAGTATCTATCTTGAACGAACCGAAATTTATTTGGAAACCGTTCAAATTTCTGGCCATAACAGTAAGATAGATATTGAATATATGTGCAAGTTTGCAGCAGGTAGGGGAAGTTCTTCCAACAATTTTCTTATAAGCTCTTGTGCAAATCGAAAACTATTAAGTTGCCTTTGAGAGTACGTTCAAACCTTTGATAGATGTAAATTGAATGTCATAACTACAACATGTTATGAAATACATTTGTTTTGGGAAAATAAACATTTCGGTGTCTTAAAATAAATATTTATAAACACATTTGTTTTTAGAATAAGTAAAATCGTAGCACAATATTGTTAGGCCTTTGGTAGTATAATGAAAATAAAAGTTTAAAAACCTTAATTCGTAACAATAGTCAATACTGAGGTTATAAATAGGATAGACTTGATTGTTTAGTTTGTTTGTTTGCTTTCAATTTGCTACAAAACAACAGGACCGAATAAAATAATTTAATATTTAAACAGTTGTTCAGCTACACAGCTTTAAATTATTTTAAGAAAATATTTTGGCAACAGAACACGAGGGAAGCATCGATGCAACCCTAGTGAAAAAGAAAGGTATTATTTTCACACTTGTATAAGCAATTTAATTAATGTTAATCAAGTCAAATAAAACGAGTACAATTCTCACGTTGGCGACGTCAGCTAGTTTGTTCAATTAGAGACCAAACTTTTATACGTATCAGATATGAATTCTCGGTAATGATACGGTAAATCAATAGTTCATATCTAACAATTCACCCATTTAAGTAATGTTTTGTTTATTAGATATAACTAGCTTTGTACTTATTTATTATTATTTGTCGTTTCTTTTGGATGCTACTAAGAAGTAAGTTTATATTTTGGCTGTAAACAGTTTGTATTAAAAAATATTGGCGATTACGTCAATTGATTTGATATTAACCTAAGACATTTATAGAAGTCTTACTAGTTCGAGAGCTTGTGGGTTCATAAGCTTATTTGTTACAAATATTACTCCAAATAAAATCTCTCCCCAGACCCAATAAATAGTTTTCGGAACGAGCAAGCGAGTAAAAAAGGCAAGAGACTCATTACAAATCGCTGCTTCTGCTGTCCGAGGTTCTATTTGGTTATCGAGACACAGCAAACACTTGGGCTGAATCCAGATAAAATCGATCATTACCATTGGCGTCGCCCCAACGGCAAATCAGGAACTAATCGTCGGAGGAAACAAATTACTCAGATAACATCGCCCATACAATTACGTCAAGGCGTCTGTCTTATTCTACCGATATGGTAGAATTTCTCGTGGAGTTTTATGTAATTTTTAGTATGATATAAAGAGGTAAGGTACTGGGTCTACTGATATATTTAAAAAAACTTTTTAGTATTATATTTCGTAAATATTTTCGTAGATTTTTAGAATTGTTTAAAACCTGTAATGTGGTTTTACGTAGCTAAAACAGCAAGTCAAATCTACAGTATTTTCTGTTCCTTATTCATTAAGTAGTTATAAATATTTTTAAAGAAACTTGACGTATGATTAAAAATATAAAACACGATTCAAAATGGCATGTAATTTATTTCTTCAACATAAAGTGTTAATAAAAACTAACATCTTTATTAGTAAATAGTAGGTTTATAAAACTGTTCTGTTCATAGTAGACACATTGGAGGCATGCCCATATAAGTAAAAGATTCACGTAACATATGACGTGGTTGGTCGCGACAAATTAGGAAGAGCTATGAATAAATATTATCAATTATTGTATTTGTACGTGACTAGCATACTATATGAAATGAAATTGAAAACGATAATCGTACATATTGTATAGAATTTAGGTGGCACATAAAATATATTACACGTTTTGTATGACGACATTATGTATATGATAGTACAGTCACCTACAAAAGTATATTCAAAACGTGTCGTGAAAAGTGGGTTAAAAACCATATCATTAGTCATTTTCAAAATACAGGGAACAATTTAAATAATGAAATAAGGCTGTATATTTTTTTTATTCTCTATGGGCTTGCCCTTGACCAATAACGGTGAATAAATTGTTATTGGTGGAAAAAATACTCATGTCGCAGACTATATAAACGTAAAAATAAGCTTACAAAATAATTTGAAATGTCAAGACTATATTTTTCATAATAATAATAACGTCATTTACCTAGCATCATTGCACATACTTTTATACAAACACAATAGAAATTAAACTTTACATACAATTTGGTAAAAGTGGCGGTCGTATGTTATAATTTAGTTCGTTATATTTATGCGAGGCAGGTTTACTTGAGGCTGGCGTAATGAATACTCTTAGTTGCATGCCCATTTGTAGCTAAAGCTGTATGCCCATCTCCTGCTAATAAATTTCTAGCCCCTTTTTTCCAACAATTAATACATAATCACTTTCTTCACTGATAATACTAAGGGCACTAGTGAGCTCCTTTATAATTATCCTTACATAAAAAAAATATAATTTATTACTCGGTAAGTACATTAGTTTTAAAAAAAATATTACATACTTTTAAAAGCAATAATATATTAAGTGTTTCCAATTTAAACACTTGACATTATAGGTCTTTCTATAATAGTATTGCAGCATCAAAAGATTCAACTATTCTTTGAGTCTTTCAAAGTGGTTCTAAAGAAACAATAACACAAGTTTGAAACGCATTCAAACGCCCGTTATTCGAGACAAAGTATTATCAAAGAAAAGCGAGCTTTTTCGTAATAACTATTATATGTATTTCATCCTTTTGAGTCCTATGTTTGAAACTTTAGTAATTTTAAAGGATTTCGGATACAATTTATTTACTTTTTTCAACATGATTAACTTATATAACAGCCCAGGTTTCCCAAGTATATAATATGCATGTATTATACATATAAACCTTTATTAAATTTATATTTAATAATATTTACAAAACCTCATGAAGACCGTTGCGTTTTAGTTTTAAAGATTTGAGCTTACATAGGGACACTATACAAACGACTTTGTTTATATGTACTATATGTAAAGCTTTATGACCAAAGTATGGCTCTTGATTGTATAGAAGGTTTATAAAGATATTCATCCTACCAGTGTTCCACAACCCTTACACGTTGACGTGCGTTGCCCTAATGAATTTTCTCATACAACACCAGCTGTAATTTTTACCTGTGACCGGGCATTCGTCCGCTTAATGCGAACATTCCAAGCCTCTAAAACGTATTAAGAGAGCTACATACATTTCAGTATTAAAATATTTTTTTTTTAATAAATCGTAGTGCGTCGAACGAACTAGGTCAAAATGGTAAAAGATTGAAATGTGAAAAGATTATATCATTTTTTGTGTTATTCAAAGCGTGCATAACTATGCTTTTCATTGCGATCTCGGCATTATTTTTGCCCGCCCAGATATTTATTTTTAATAAAAATGTTGGCTCGTTGTATACCGTTAGTCGGTATAGATTAGAGGGAAATAAAATAACGAATATTTCATTTAGATTAGTTTTACTTAAGCGAATATTCAGGTATTTGTTTCGAGTTATAAATATACATATTACATGACCATCTATTTACTAATAAACTTTACCAACCAATCCACACAAAAAGATCGCTTACAACATGTAGTCGTAAAATATGTAATAATCATTTGAACCAGTATAATTCTATTATAACAGCAGATTAAGCCTCATTTAAATTACAAATTTCTAAATAAGGCAAAGCATAATATGCATACGTAACTACAGTTGAATGGCCTAACATTCATAATAGAGGAATAAGCGCTTTCGTTTTACATTACATGTACATTAATGATACTGTAACGAGCACTTTTGAAGCGTCTTTCGAATCAGATGCATCTTGCATGCAAGTCTAACGCTGCAATTAGAGTTTTCTCGTGAGATTCTCGTGAGTATTTCGTTTCACCATAGGCCTACGAAGGCCGCCCGATGTTTAGCTCAGTATGTACTAACATATTACGTAGGTACCTTCAATTTGTTTGAACCTAATATCAAACAAGTTAGATTTGAACAATCATTTAGCACATGATAGCCTCATGAATAAAGAAGAATAAAGTTTTAAGTTACGATGTTTCTCGTCAGCCGTTATAGAACGAAACAACGGGGTCTTATTTAAATAATAAAAAAAAACACATTAAATCGATGTAACGTAACTCAAACATTTTAAATACCTACATTTATATGCAAAATTTCTTAAACACTTTAAGTTATTTATTCCTTAAAGAAAAGTTAGTTGACACGATTCAAATGCATACTAGTATTAACACTGAAGAAAGATCACTTTTCTATACATTTCATAATTAAATTGTAACGCGTTAGGATTGCAACTGATACAGATACAGCCGCTGTTTCATAATGTATTGCTAAACTCCACGGTTGACTAAGGATCGCGTGTTAAGCTGACAATCTCTTGTGGCCATCTGTCAAAGACCTTGCAATTTCTCTTATAAATAATAGCTTACTAAAATAATTCAAGCAACGCTTGGAACTCTCGAACAAATTTGGCTTAGGCAAATTCTATGACTTTTTAATATAAATCATTATATGATGATTATATTCTGCATACAGACGTATAAAATTTTAATTAATTTCAAAGCTTTTTAATTAATCGCGGCCTGCATTTGTTCCCTTCGAGTAATGAATAGTACAAATGTGTATGAAAAGTTGACTTCTTGAACTCTTATAGGTATTTGTTATTGCTTTAATCCATCATATCAAAAACATAAATTCAGCGATGAATATAGTTTGTGACTTATCCTATTATAAAACATTATTTTAAAGTGTCACTAATATAACTAGCGACCCGCCCCTGCTTCGCTTGTATATATTATGCATGTATTATACATACAGACATTTCACTGAATCTATCTAATAATCTATTAAAAACAGCATGAGGATCGGCTGTATAGTTTCAAAGATTTAAGCATACATTAGGATCTAAGAACAGAGAAAGCGACTTTGTTTTATAGTATGTTGTGATTATAATTGTCGAGACACAAAGATGCGCTAAGTAAGAAAACCATAATCTATTTACTTTTTATTACAATGTTCACTGTAGTTAAGAACTAGAAGAATTTAATTAAGACGATTTTTTGCAATGCAAATAATACAGTTGGAAAGTTTCGTTCCATTAGAAAGTTATTTTACGCTCAAGCAAGTGCTATGCTAAACTTTTCTACAAAAGGGATAAAAGTACAAAACAGTAGTTCGAACCGCAGCCTCCGATCTATAGAATCTCGTAATAAAACTTTTCTAAGTGGGTCACGATGCATTCAGTTTTATTTATAGCGCGGTCGTCTACGATCGATCTTCTCGCTTAGGTGCACTTCTTAAATAAAAGTGTTAAATCTGATTTAATAGCCTTTTTATTACCGAAATTTGTCTGAAAAAGCATAAAATCTCTATTGTAATTAAACGCGTGTCACGAAATCACCACAAAATCTAAGTAAGGAAAATTAAGACGGAAATAACATTTTATTCAAGTTCATTAACCCCTCAAATAAAATTCTATAGTATTATCTATTTTTTACCATAAGCTTTGTTACGTGATGTGAAGTTTTCGAAGCAATTTATAAAATTATTACTTTTAATAACATTAACGTTACAACGTACAATAGAAAAACAAAAAAGTAACGAACAAGAAACATTTATTATTACATCTATAAACTTGCGATGTTGGTATATTGCCAAATTGTATGTAAACAAATTTTTGTTTATTCGTAAAAACTATTTTAACTAACAGTTTTTAGTAGTTTGCCAAAGAAAAGATCGCACTAAATTGTCGAGAAATATATAAAGAAATATTAAGGTAAAATACACACGGAAATCAGAATATGTTAGTGTGGCAAGAGCTTTCAAAGTAAACAAGGAAGACATTGGACTTGACTCTCTTAACCTACGCTGAACCCAAGAACAAAAGAACTGCCTTTACCGTACGTATCATTGCATATTCTATTTGCAAACAACGCTTGCGTCTGTCTCTCATCGTTGCGACAGCTTGATTTATTCAAGCAGCACGACATTAGGATTATGATTTCATATTTTGCCAACGCGATATGAATGTTAAGTCTGAAGACTTAAGGTTAAGAAACATGTTGCTTCAATGAATCATTGGACGCGCACCTGGCTGAAAGCTACCTAGGGATTCACTGCCGTCCATAAAGTGTTTAACGTTAAAAATTCATACGGATTCGAGAATTATGGTTTTTATATTTCAAGTCCATTGTTTTGATACCTGATCTGACCACATTATGGCAATTATATTTGTGATAAATTGAAACCAAATGGCTAGCTGTAGTTTAAGTGCCTGTCGACATTTCTGGCCTAAGTCGTGAGAGGTCTATTAGTCACAGCATGACTCAATGGAAAATAACAATATCGATGTAAAACCTATTGATAATTTAGAGTATTATATAGCGCTTTGAAATAGATAGGTTATTACAGAAAGTTTAAATCTTAGAGCAGTAATGAAAGACCAGTGAAGGAACACTGAATACTAATTGCAAGTTACAACGAAAAGTTCATTGGCATTCATACTAATAATAGTTGAACTTGAATCTCACCGCAGATAATACAATTTAACTGCACAGCGGCCGGCCAGTAAATTTTAAATTATCGTTTATGGGAGGTTGCTTTCTTTAATTATTGTTAGAATTGTAATAGGTACCTATATCTACTGCCAATATATTTTATGTAAATCTAAGTGAATTTAGGTCCTAAGAATCAACCTTTAGTATAGAAAAAAGACGTACCTACGTAAATTTTGAAGACGCAAAAACATCCTAATTACCCGGTTATTTCACGCGCAACTGACAAAACTATCTCTTTTTTCTTGTTGGTATTATCATTTATCTGTTTTCTATCGTTTTGCGAGACTTGTACTCGTATGTATGTGTGCTGCCGCTGCTGTGCGGTACACTTTTTTCAGTAGATTTGTTGGTGTATAACATATCTACTAACTATACCTAATATAATTGCGTACCTACCATCAAGTAATAATATACATTGCCGTTATCTTAGAAACTAGCAACAATGTCTACGACTTCCAATTATTGCAACACAATTCAATGGCATAGAATTCGATGCCACGATCAGAACTATCTAGTGGAAATGCCTTTCTTCGCATAAAAACTCACAATGATGGGACAGCGAGCTCGACTATATTGTTCTGTGAAATAGAGAGGTTCATTATCTGAGTACTCTATCAATTATAACGATTCGCGGTACTAATGATAGACAACTTGAGAAGCAAGGTGAAACTGCCATTTTTCTGATTGGTTGTTTACGGTCGCAGGTCGTTAACTCGTATTTCATTACGTTTTGTTCGAATCACTCACGAATATTAGTAAGTTACAGAGTAGGGCGCGGTGGCTTTGATAACATTTTGATTTTTCCGGTCCCATAAGCAGCGTTAGGTCAACCGTGCAATGTATTTGTAAAAAACATCAAATCTTATAAGATGTAGGTACTACGCTTCCAACCACCAGAGACGTATAAAAGAATTCGTAACAGAGAAAAATTTATAAAAACATATATATTGGATAATTAAAACACAGATGCTGTATATTAATTCTTACATTACAAATTGTAATTTTAGTATCGTTACACTGAAACCAATTATTGTGATATATACGGTGCGTGCATTCAGCTTTAATTATATCAACAAGACCAATGACATCTCAGTCACTGAACAATGTAATTTTGTTGAAGATAAAACATTTTTTCAGCGTGCAGTACTGCAGAATGTAATTTAAAGTCTATTCAGTATAATACAATGTGTTTCAGTCGTGCGAGAGGATATTGCACTTTGGATTTGAAAGACTTAACACGGTAAAATGTGGGAATGTAAGAGTATTACTCTAAGTATATGAATAGCTTATCCGCACTTGTATAGCTGAAGAACTTCGCATAGGAAATATAATATCAAAGCGGATTATGCCAAATCAGATGGAAACTAAAAGCTCGCGAATATACAAAGTATTGAAATTCTGCTGGTAAGACGGCTGGAAACAGCAAAGTTATAGTATCAGTAATAAGGATTATTTCTGATATTAAAGCAATACCTATCTAGACTAGTACAGTTTTTGTTTTAAGTTTAGGGACATAGACGGAAAGCCACGTGATTCGTTGTGTGAGGAAGAAAAGGGATGTATCCATCCTCTGAACCAAAGGGTGGAACAACTGACAAATGCATTGTAACAATAGTGAGAAGTAATATAAGTATATATACTAAGCTCGAATAAATATCGTTACCGCGATTCAGGACTCCTCGCTTTAGTAGCGGTCACTACAAGTGTGTGGAAAGCCTTCGATAGCTATATTTACAAAAAATCTAAAATATTTAATAGTAACTAAAGTATATACACGTTGTGTTCATAGATCATTTTTAATTCACATTTACGACATTGACCCATAAAACCATGGGTTGTGTTCGCGTGTCGCTTTTATTATATTTGGGGCACTGTAATCTTTCACTTTCCTAGTAAACGAGGTATTACTATATTGCGAAGGCCATCGAGCTAGTAAAAAGCACCTAATTCATTCTCTTTAGTAGACGAATTAATGTTATAAGTAAAAACCAAAAGAGTTTTTTACACAATGAAATGGAATACGAATAACTAACTTCAAATTAAAAATCTTTGGTTTCTCCTTTGTTAAATTACTTCGTTATTATAACTAAAGATATATAATTGTTTAGTATTAGGTACTGTTCAGAATTTGTTTTCGTTGAAATTAAATAAACATATCGGCAAAAACATGCTTGTATTTAGTAAACACTATCAACATTTATACACAGCATGACATTTTCCTGTAGTTAAACGTTGACACATCGAGAAACCTAATTAGATGTTTTGTGGTCGGTCATTATTATTATCGAATGCTCTGAAATAATGAATATAGCAACACTAATTGAATTTTGATAGTTTTTGCGGAATCTCCGAGGGCATATTTGATATAATTTATTTATGTACCCTAAATTGTTTGTTTTGTAAAGTTAATTATTAACGTTAGATAATTACGTATATAATAGAACTATAGCGTAATATGAAATACTCTTTAGTACTTATTTTTAATGTTATTAACATATATATCAAATGAATAGGCCGGAGTATCATATATTATGGTGTCCAAAAAAATTTTTCACCTTAAAATATGAGTAACGATGTACCAAGAGCTCTTCACACAATTAGAGCTATCATTAGGCTTTTATTTGCATAAATTATGGTGTCCGAACAAATTATTAAGTTATATAGATTTATGTCGATACTTCTATAGGACCTCAAAACACTGACGTCATATAGCAGGAGGTACACGCCATGTGCAGTTACCCCTAACATCATGGCACGAGCTACCAACATGCACCTTTTTTGTAGGAGATAAATGGCTCAACTGTCAGTGAACACCTGCGCGGGCGCAACTGTCTCTATAGAAACGAGACAATAACAAACATTTTAAAGGTCTCGAGATAATTGAAGTCACCATATTATATGTACACTGGTAACAGCGTAAGAAGTAGAAGCAATTTTAAGCAAAATTGACAAAGAATGAATTCAATAATTATTAAACGTTTTATGATTTTATATACCTAATACAATAATGGGCAAAAAAACTCTTCTTCTGTCTCTCCATAAACGCTTTCAAGCCTATCGATTTATAAGCCAATTTTGATTAAAATTAACTGACTGGAAAAGACCCTGGAAAAGGGCATAATGCTACCTTTTTAGAAGATACGATATTAAAAGTTTTTTTACATTGTAATATTGAATTCGCGGGAAAAGACTAACCAAATATTATGTAGATCAGATTTTTTGTAAAAAAAATTATAAACAATTGACGACCGCTTGGCGCAGTGGTAACACGACTGCCTTCAGCGCGAAGGGTCGTGGGTTCGATTCCCACATTGGAAAAATATATTTGTAATTTACATTTGTATTTTTCTGAGGTTGGGTGTTGCTATGTATTGTGTGTATGTTTTATACAAAAGAAAAGTATGTATATGTAATTTATTCCGTTATCTAGTTGCCATAACACAAGCTTCGGCTTAGCTTGGAACTAGATGGCGCTGTGTATAAATGTCCTGAAAATATTTATTTATTTATTTTATTTAAATTAGTGACTTATTCGTTCAGACAAGCACGTATTACTCAAAGAGCCATTATCAAACATATCTACTCGTATATGCTCTTTCTACCGCTCCTACATCGTACTGTAATCAAAGGACGCAGAAAGCTTATCTTTCTCTTCGCGTTTCTAAGCACACGTTTCCCGTTTTATTGAGAGAGCTATATCACATGGAAGTTGGAACGCAAAGAACGAATAGACTGCCCATTCAAATACTCCCAGAGGAGACAAAACTGTGTCGACACGTTTCAAACACTTTCAAATGAACTTCGTACGAGTTTAAAAGCGGGGTAAGGTTTTGGATAAATCCCAAGTTTTCACACATTATACTTTACAACGTCTCAATTTCAAGGCGTCGGGGCTGTGAAGTTATTGTAACATTTGAGTTAAAAATTTGGCCTGCTTATTGGTGCGACTCAAATTAACAATAGACAAAACTTTATTCTAAAAGTAGCATGGGCCATTTATAACACAACCTACGAAAGTATACAATACCAGTTATAGGGTAGTTAGGTAGGGGCAGTTAAGATAAGAAATCTGGAAGACAAATAGGGTCAAATTAATTATTAGGACTTCTTTCCATCCTGAACAGTTATGGCATTAAAGAGGAAGAATATGTACGAGGGTCAACAAAACCTATAAAAACCACATATATGTAACATAATTAATTATACCGTTAATTATCATTAAAAACAGAACCCTGGCTTCGTAAAGGTCACGTGAACTGTTTTACCTAATATCATAAGGCGCTTACAGTGCTATGACATCATCCCTTCCTCATAAATATGGCTACCGTTAAAATGGCCAAGCATTCAGTTAATTACAAAATAATAACAGTTTACGACACGCATGAGAAATTAAATTTCACTTTCGTATCAAATGTATAAGTATTTATTAATCAGTTACGTTATACTAATCAATAACAAGTATGTGTTTCAATTTTTGTTTTAACTAGTGACATCAAGCGTATTCGGTCGTACTTAATCAAGTTTTAAAAATGTAGCAATATAATATTGAAAAACATTTTACTCAACAAACATTTCCATAATATATTTGCGCGCTGTTTCATAATAGCCTTTAAATAATAAAACATACATACACATAGTACATAGTTTATCCTTTTTTAACTTCCCTACATTTAATATGGTAATTCAATTATTTAATTACAGCTAATTCACCAGTTCCTCAAGACTTTGTTCAAGTTAGAGCAAATTATCCGAATAACAATGACCGTATCAGTCTCCGTAAGTGTTATAACAAAAAGTTAAAAGTAATGCAAAAACACAAATTCTTGCACGCGTATCTCAAGGATATTTCTAAGCAATCGAAGATTATACCTTATTACGTTCACAAAAGACTCAAAATTGACTAACATATAGATACATTTGCGCACTTAATACAGAGTACTGAAGTAGGGTTTTAAGGTAATTTGAGCACTTTAAAAATGTAATGGAAATGTGATAAGACATCAACGGGTTTACTAATGCTATGAGCGGTTGTAAAATTTGTATGTTTTTTCTTTATATTTATTTGTATGGTGAGGTACGTTCACGTTCATAATAAATCATTAATAAAAAAATTGTATTCTATGCTTACTTTATAGGCTAGTCAGAACTGTCTTCATATTAAAAATTATAAAAGCTAGAAGCATTGGCTTCTATGAATTAATAGACTATAGAAACGAATGTTGTAATACCAAATCGTACCCAAAAATTATTTGCATAATCAGTCACTAGATAAGATTAGCGGACATTCAAGGCCATTTAGCGTCGTTTTTATGCGTCAATATTTACAAATATAGTAAAAAAATTACTTCATCATCTGGCGAAGAAATGGGCTCACTGCCTCGCCTGTGGGCCATCATTTTAACCACTATTGTCCCGAAAGACGGTCTCTTGCCCTTTGAAAACATTGTCATCACGCACTGTTTCACTGTCACACAAACACGCACTAACTATATAATAACTGATTTCCTTAACATCATACGCTCATTGTTCCCGTATTAAGCGTTCATACCGATACGTCTCCATGTATTGCACTGACAGAGGAAAATGCTATGAAAACTAGCTTGTTGAACACATCTCTGTGTACTACGTACTAAGGCTGATAGCATTGGCAACGGGATTATATATGATAACAGCAACACAATATGTGACCGGCGAGGACGGCAGCTCGATGCCAAAAACTTCAATTTATCGAATGCCGTCGCTAATATCAGCATCATAGCAACATAAAAACTAAAGGTGTGTAACTGTCTAATTATTACTTTTACATTTAATTGTATTTACTTAATTTATTATTACGATACAAGCATACGCACGAAGGTCGTTTTAAAGTATAACGTATCACCGTGTCAATGACAGAAAAATTGTACTGGTACACTCGCAAAATTCCGGCATATTAAATAAACCGAAATTGAAATGCAACAACTCTTATTTGCCACAGAACATAATGCAAAAATATTTTTCAACCGCTCTTTATACGGGGGACGACAAGAGAACTGAATAAAACATAGAGAAGTAACTTATACTGTTTCATTATTTCATCCCAAATTATGTTCCCACCGGGCTTTAGATTGAGGTAGACTGTTGAATATTTTATTTGCGACAATCGGAAATGCTCTTTTTCATGACAATTTTTGTAGCGACATTTTAATTGGCTGCGGATTGAAGATTGTGTGTAAAAATGTGAAAATGAACGCGATGAAAGGATATAAAAATATAAGGTTATTGATTTATGGCTTATACTGAGAGTAAATTGAATGTTGAATTGGTACCTACATATAAGTCATGAATATTGAGATATAAAAATAAAAACGTGTTTATTCAAATACTCATAAAAATTGCTTTAGTGGGACGACTAATTAAAACGTAACTGACGTATTACTGGTATATTACCATCGTACTGGCAAGTAACGAAATATGGCATGTGAAGTTGTCATTCCAATGGTAAGCACTAAGCGTACAGTTTTGACGTGTGACGTTACTGACGTTTATGACGTTGTCATAGAACCGCCAATCCCATCGTTTTATGTCACGTGATTTTTTACTGTTGGTGACACTTTATCGGATCATTTTAAATACAGTTTTAAACAATTAAATTTTATTGACGTTATCCCTTCAAGACTTTATACACCCCAAAGCAAAGTCGAATGTCAATTATTAACGCTCCATATTTAACAATGTCAATCAGCCTATTGTATTTCATAAAGTCGTCATTAAAATAATCTTAACAAAGTAAGTAATATAGGTCAGCAAAGTCAAAGTTAAATTATTTCGATACCGTCAGCAGAGACCACTTGAAAACGTCAAAGCTTTGTGGGTTCATATCTATTTGGTTAACAAACGAGTAGTTTAATTACAATGCGAATGGTGAGAATGAGATGTAGTTTCACGCTTGCAGAGCCTCCATTTTTTATTGTTTGCAGTTTTGTACCTATCAAACGCTCTGCGGAGATTGAACCCAGGCTTATCATTGCAATTCGTATTTCATTATATAATAGCTTTAAATTGTAATAGAAGACCTATTATATATATACATTATGTTGTTAAGTAAAAACTACGGAATGGATTTGGTTGAATTTGGCACGCAAGAAGACTACACCCTTGATTATCTGGGACTTTATCTTAGCTTACTTTAAAAATTAATATGGTTATATATTTAAGTTATTGAAAAGTTGTAACTGTATACTTATGAACTTCAAAATAATAAAAAAATATTACAATAATAATAAGAAAGGTAAAAAATACAGATTATAATAAAGAAGTAATTTACATTATTGCACTGTATATAGAAGCTAATTTTCATTACTAATGACATTGTAACACTTATGCTCCCAGAAACGCTCTCATTGGTAGTAAGGCCTGCACAATGCGTTCAAGTGTTTTTGTTTGATATGTATCTGTGATTTCTATTCCTACTTACTACTTATTAAACATCCGTATATCATTTCAACTACGCGAAAGACATATAAAGTATAATGCATCTCCTCAACTAATTTATAGAGTTATTTTTAAAGCGTAAAAAGTGCGTTTAATGTGCTTTAATATCAAGCTTAATACAGCAAAGTTGGGAGAAACTGTATATCTAGTTTATTATTTTAGTTTTATTGCGTTATATATCTATCTAACATAAACAAAGCGCCACCAACTAAACAGTCAACACCACACCTTCGGTTGTTTGTATTTTTGCAAACTCGTAGAAATGAAAATTTAGTACACCGCCATCTTCGAAGGACATTGCTGACACGGGTCAGTCGTGTTATTGTTGGAAATCGTGACGGTCGAAGACAAGCCTTCCATACATATTAATGAGACCCGATTTGTTTAGGACACGCTTAGTCACTTCTTAGGACTCCAAGAATTCTGTTGTTATTCCAAGAACTGAAATTGTTACGTAAATCATTGTATCATCAACCGTTATCTGTAGATAATCTCTATATAAATTCTCTATCGGAACATGTCGATCTTAAAAATGCTGTAAATCTGATAAATATGACAAAAATATACCTATGTCTTACTGCTCATAATTCAAACAAGGTTTTTAAAAGATTATTTTTTATGTGTTAATATATCATTCGTTATTTTTTAATAAATAGTTACCTTGTTTGTGTTACTAATAGGTATGTTTTATACAATAAATCTTGGCTTTATCTCAACGGTTTTGTAAGATTTTGTAACGAGTCTTAATGTCTGTGAAACGCAACATTTACTGAGGTTAAACTGAACAATGTGAAACAAATGTACACGGTATATAACCGCGCACTTAATCGCACATTACATTATAGTAACGTGACAATGACAGCAATAACCATTATACGTTTTACGTTTTCACTTCGTAATCTCGAGAAAGTTCTAGATTGTAGAAATCAAACGCTGCACCTACATAATATTACAGATCAGATAAACATCTAAGACGATACAACTAATTTTAAACTAGCTTACGCTTTAACAAATAACTATTAATATTTTATAAAATTAAAATTAAAGTTTTTTTTAATACCATAATATTTAGAACTAAAATTTTAAAAATTATCTTTGTATAGGACACCAGTTGCGCAAAAATTAATAAATTTTAACATGAAGCTTACGGTATCTATTTATAAGTAAGCGAGCGAATCCGCAAAACGTCGCTAGTAGTTATAAAATCTTTATACAAAATCGCGGTTCATTTTCACATACGTCTAGTAAACGTAGCCTGAAAGTATAATATACATACTTTTTTCCTAACTCATTTATTACCGAATGGTATCATTTATCTTAAACAGATACAACGTAGGAAGCGAGGCGAAATATATTTGTTACGGAAAATAGAAAGGGTATCTTTTTATATTTATTAACGAACCTAACCTAAACTATGCCTTTTCACTTGCAAACATAGTATAGCCAACTAGATTTTTGGTTAAACAGCCTATAACTGTTACAAATTATGCAGTTTTATGGCATAAGGATTTATAGATCTAGATTTAATCTGAGTGTAATCAAAACGGTAGGTTCAGAGAATACGTCAATTACTTGATATCTAACCTCCTTATATTATAAATTAATCATAAAGCTTGGATAAATTATAAAATAAACAACATCAATAAATAATACTACGATATCATCTATCTCAACAAAGTTTTTGACTCAATTATATTTAAATATAGCAACCTCGTTAAATATAGTAAACAAGCAATGCTTAGCCCGGGGTCCATCTCAATATGCCACATATATCTACGAACACTACAATCATATAGACTAGTTACTTATTCCGATTATATCATCACAAGCAACGCAATAACCATAAAGTTTGTAAGACAACAAGTTTACACCTCACTGTTATAATTGCGCTTTCGTGATCGCCTGACTCATCAACAAATACACACGATACTAAATGTTTACCAAAAACTCCGCTTTTCATTGTTTTAGAGAGAAACTGTGTGTAGTATATCTACGTTATAAAATATATGGCAACTATTTAAAATCAGAATTCAGTATGAGGTTATAGTATTGAATTATTGTGCGTATAATAATAATTTTTAATGTATTTTAAAAACCAATCGCATTAAAGATAGTAAAGAAAAATAAATGTAGGTGCTCATCCGTTTTTTTATTAGTTATATTCTGCGTAATAACAATCTTAAAGTAGGCGCCATTATAAATATTAAGTTTTAAGGTTATTTACTTTGGTTTATTAGTTGTATAATTAGTTCATTTAGGTAAAACGCAGCGTTTTCACAACTGTCGCGCCTATAATAAAATAACGTAATTTCTAATTGACGCGAGACATAAAACCAATACCTCACCCAGTAAAGCTGATGTAACGACCTTCATTATACGTTACTATGACGGAAATCATTACGCGAGTACTGACTAAGCTTTATTTTAAAACCGTAACTAATTACTAATAAAAAACATGTTTCTTTATTTTTTTCTTCGAAGCATCGACTTTAAAATTAGAACAAGTTTCATAAAACTGTTTAAACACATTAAAATAACATGTGTTTCATCAAATAATTTATTAACAGTTAGCTGTAACAGAACTGTTGTAACTATTTCACAAACCGTAAAATATTCCATACAAAAACCACCTAATTAATTCAAACACAGACTGGCATACATTAGTCTATTAACGTAATGATATTTGTCGCTTTCCGTTCACTCCATAAAAACCCTTTACAATTTTACCTTATAGGTGACATTTTTTTCATCAAGGCGTATATTCATTAGCGGCGAAATAAAGCGAATACAAGCCGCACCTTTTTACAAATAAATGACTAATTCGAAGATAGTACCATTCAGGCTTCGGCTGGGCAAACAAAATTACTATCGACACGTTCAATCGCGTGTTCGAATCATCAATTATCGATGTATGTAAATCGACTTGTATAGATATCTATCGATGTAAACGGAAGAGATGAAAGTACGCTATAAAAGTGTTTACCGTAAATGTTGCGGTCTATTTGCTGTTAATGAAGTGAGACATACCTGAAACAAGAGAAATTGACTGGTTAATATTCATCTAAACCAATAACACAATTTGAAATCGTTTGTAGTTTTATTCAAATAACTAGCGGACCCGTGCCCACTTCGTTGGGTATAGTGTTAACAATAATTTTTTTAACAGCAATTATGTGGCTTTCTATTAGTGAGAGAATTTTTAGATACCGAGATTGCCCCTTACAATTTAACAAACACACAAACTTTACTTCTTTATAATATTAGTATAGAAGTATAGATAAAATATAGCACATTCAATATCTGTAATGTTTATTAAAGTTACGATTTTTAATTATGGTAAGGCGCAAATATAATATAAATAATATTTTAAATTAGCCTTTTACGTAATATAATTTCCAACTAAACAAGTATAGCAACATCAATCCTTGTAATAAAGTTTACGAGCGAAACAAAATATTTTCATAGGATCAGGTTCTCACCATAAACCAAACACTTTCACATACAAACACGGCCTGATTTCGACACGTCATAAAATTATCGTAAACAGGACAATGTAAACGGTTTGACAGGTCTATAGTTTTGTCGAAATTGCATTCGTTAGTGTAAATTGAGTATGTTTTTACATAAAATAAACATTGTGAAACTTGTTGGTCATGGTTAGTTTTTAACCGACGTCAAAAAAGGAGGAGGTTATCAATTCCTCTGTATGTATAAAATAGTTTTTTTTTTATGTTAACTTTTAATATAACTTATTCAAGTTTCCAATCTCATTATTTTTCGCTAATTTCGGCGTCCGTGTTATATCGAGTATGAGAAAAAAGTGCACCTGTGTTTGCACGCACTTTTATGCACCCTACATTGTTTGTACTGCTAAAGCCGAAATTCGATCACAAGTACATTAATAAAATGCTTACTTATCCATTAGCGTATGATCATTTTGTCTTATAGAACTTGAACCTCCTTATGTACCCTTAGTTCCGTAATTGGACGAAGCATTAAAGTTTAAACCACTGCCATTTTTTTAAATCTATGTATAATATTAAATATAAAATAGAATAACATTAAACATTGACGACTTGGCTCAGTGGTAGCACAACTGCTTTCTGCGCGAAGGGTCGTGGGTTCGATCCCCACACCGGAAAAATATATTTGTAATTTACATTTGTATTTTTCTGGGGTCTGGGTGTTGCTACGTATTGTAGGTATGTGTGTATTTACAAAAGAAAAGTATGTATATGTAATTTATTCCGTTCTATCTAGTTGCCATAACACAAGCTTTCTGCTTAGCTTGGAACTAGATGGCGCTGTGTATAAATGTCCTGATAATATTTATTTATTTATATTTATTTAAAAGGAAATGAGGAGTTTGTTTCACCACACTTATCTCGTAAGAACTACGAAAGACTCAGAGTTTAAACATCTATGAAGGAGCTTAGAAATAGTTAAGCAAGCTAAACCGCAAAATTTCACTAGTATCTCTACTAATATTAAAAATGCGAAAGCTACTCTGTCTGTTTGTCTGTCTTTCCATCACGCTAAAATTACTGAACTGATTGTAATGAAATTTATGATGTACATAAAAATAGGCTACTTTTTAACTCGAAAAAAAGGTTATAATGGGGGAAAGGGCGGGTCAAAGTTTATATAAAAGGCCACGCATTCGGAGTCGCGGGTAACAGCTAGTATTATAATAAAGCAATAAAGTACCTACGTCTGTCGTCTCATGGTTACGAAAGTAGGACACAATTTTTAAACAATATTGTTTTCCCATGGCGCATGTGTCGAAATTGCATTTGACTACAACGCGATGCTGTTATCAGAACATCACATTGATGAGAATTAAATAGAGGCTTACACAATAGTTTTAGTAACATTGTTTTGCGAATATAATTAATTCCAGTCCCTTGTTAAATAGATCGCCAAATAAATTTATTTGTAATATGCAATTTCAAGTCATTTTGTTAGCCATACGTAAAAAGTGTTTTTCGAGTTTTGTTGGTCTTTAATATTTAATTGTTACGAAGAATGTTACATGGAACATACTTCTTAAAATTTTATAAAGGATAATCGAATGAAAAATAAATTGACACCTATGTGTCTTCCTTGCGGAACAGAATGAATTACTGAACGAAGATCTGCTGAGTCAGCGGATGTTAATAAAACTTCGCTGTAAGGAAGATGCATGATTTTCCAATATTAGCTGAACGAAAGGTGAAAGCGGTGTTTCTGCAATTTAGTCGAAAACACTTTATTCAAATAAAAAGCTTACTATACAATGAGTTTAAAATGTTATATATTTTCAGTATTGAATTTTAATTGGTTCAAAACTTTCTAATGTCGCGATTTCAAGAACTTAAGACACTGAATGAAAATAATTAAAAAAAAAATTATTTATATTATTTCTATTTTTGTTAGATATTATACATATTGCATTTTTGAAGTCATTTTTACTATATGGCTATAGCCGGATATAATATCTTTAACATATATTTTTATATTATTATATCTAATTTATTTTAAGCAAAATATAATGATATTGAGAATGCCCTAATGTGTGCTAAATTCCATTTCTTATTGCACCTGTGCAATTAACGATGAACACACCAAAATGTATGCGCCAAATATTAAACCACTAACATTTTGTTTAATCAGCTGCTCAGTTTTAAAAGTATAAATGTCTAAAAACAATACACATGTATTAGCGTCGTTGTGAAGGAGGAACGTTAATATTAAGATCGTAATATTCTTAAATAATTTTTTTTTTAATATGGCAAGACAACAGAAATTTTAAATTCCATTTATATACCAATAAATACCTAATCAGATATAAATTAAAGTAAAAACTTTGAATTTTGCATTATAAATAATTTTAACTGCATAATTCTTAGTAACTTCAGCCACACTGACTAACATTCAACATATATTACATTAAAAATGGTATTGTAGATAAATATCAGAGATTAAGATTATTTTTTTAAAGACTCTTCTTTGAAACATTACAATTCAACAACTTTCAAATTTCCTCATATTACAACTAAACGCCGCGCCGACTAAGAGTTCTATAGAAAACATTAGCAATAATTTTAAGCCTTTTTAACATTACTTGGAATAACTTCGAACGTATCGTACAAAACAATGCACGCTCAATACATCTTTAAAGCAATACAAATACAAATAAAAACACGTCAACATTTAGTTTTATGATTTATCTCGCTTGTTCTCACGGTTTTTTCGCATGATCTCTAATGAGTTTTGCATGACTAAGACGGGAGAAACTTAGAAAAAGCCATTAGGTTTCACATTGGAAAGCGTTTCCATAAACAACGTTAATTATTACAAAAACAACGTTATAACATGCATATGATATTCGTATGTTACTACAATTATAAAGCCATTTGGCTGGACCGTGGATTTCAAGAAACACTTTTGTCGCAAATTGCATTTCAACTTGCATGTCCGCATAAGTCGTATTTAAATATTCATAAGTCGTTGATTTTTATATTACGAATATAGTGGACATTTAGGCTCGGTCCGGCTAATGGTAAAAGACCAGTGTCCTGAAATACGGGCTAGTTTAGGCACCAGACAAATGTCACTGCGAATTGTAATTGTATTGAATATTAAATTTAAATTGTATTTATTGTATTGAATGAATTAATAAATAAATTAATAATATTATTATTATTATGGTAATTATTATTATTATTGTAGTAAAACCACGCGAATGCGTAGCCAGCTACAAATATAGAGAAGACGATATTTAGAGGGGAAAAATAGACATTAAGATCAATGACTACACTCAATTTACACCTATAGTTATACACCACCGGTAATTGTCAAATGCGAGTCAGTCCAATTCAATATTACAGCACAACTCTTCCATGATTTTCTAGAAAAACGATCAAGAAATAAATATTGATTGGCCATTACTAGTTTTCATTCATCTTACGCAACCGTACACACAATATTTCGCAATTCGATACGAGTTTTACAATCGCAATTAAATTTACACTAACTGACGCATATTATTGTTTCTTTTAAAGACCGTGATATTTGCTGTATTATATAAGGAATACTTTTTATTGTTATGCAACGCTTTAGAACTTTCTTTCAGAAGTGTTATAATTTGAATTACAATATTATGTGTATTTTATAATAAATAATAATCATATTTAAACATATAGAGCAGACGAAATAATTGTATTACGTTAAGTTTATCATTATAATATTAAGAATCTATTATTTAACAATATTATTAAAAACAAAAAAACTTTCAAATATGATGTCGTAAATAAAATCGTGTAAAAGGGAACAAGAAACAACGCAATTACATACATATATTAAAACTAACATATCTTCTACAGAAAACAAAACAATATCATAGTATAGATAAATAGTATTGAATACAATAGATGTACTAACTCTTTGAACGTTTACAAACCATTAGTAAGTGAACAATCCGACTATCTGGGACTTTGATTGAGATATTGAGTAACTCTCTGAAGTTATAGATAACAGATGATGACGAAGAGCTATTCAAACTATAGTACAATTGAATAGTATTACATAAAATGATTAGTTTATAGGTATATTCATAGTATTGTACTTCTCTCCATAGTAACCTTATACTTAACCTCATTTACCATATACATACATCGACATCGTAAGAAAACACGTCAAAATTTAACAAAATAGCACTCTTATTAGAAAGATTAAACGGCGTCCAAATATTCAATTCACATATAGTTTGTTTTAACTACAAAAAAGGGTTTAAATTAAGCGCTCATTATTCTTCCAATAAGTATAGTGCGCGTCATTTATGTTTAGCGCTGGACGAGAATAGCTGCGCATCGGTAGAATCGCGCTCGTAATTGACGTATTGGTGCGAGAAAGAGAACACGACTGGGACAACCTATCAACGCTCGCGCACCCGACGATCACGAACCCGCGCGCCGCGCCGTTACCTCGATACCTTATTTTTGACTTCTGCGCAGGTTTCGTTCAGCGCTAAAGATTCGTGACGCGTACTATACCGTGTACCACAATTTCGTGACAGAACGGACATGTTAATGCCACATTCGATGCGGACCATTTCCTTACAAGTGAAGATGCGTTCGCGTCGGATTCCGTTAGCCGAGTTACATTGTTTATTTATTGGATACAAGCTGATAACGTAAAGCAATTTATCCTATTAATAACCTGATGAACTTTAAACTTAAGACGAGGTTATTGTAATTAACATATCCATTTCATTGATTTAGGTTTTGAGCAATGGTTTGAAAGGGTAGAGTAAGGTCAGACCAAAATTGTATGGTTTAAAAATAATTATCATATATTACTACTTCAAATTTAATAAAATACTACAAATGAGCTGAGTTTTGAAACATTAAACATAATATTCAAAATTATACAATAAAGTTTTTACGTATCAGATTTTCTTAGATAACGTAGTTTTTGTTAATTACAAAATGTTATATCACCAACATCAATAAAGTACACTTGATTTACTGGAGCTATAAAGCCATAATCAGGTCGGGCGATTCATCACCGACCTGTCAATGTTATCTCAAAGTTTTTGTATCATTACCGAAAGTGCATTAACCTTTTTGCGATACGGATGTGCAGAGAATCATTTTCACAGCTCCTATGTTGTGGGTATAAATTGGTGGTAGGTTGGTTTAGATCTTTAGGAACACTTTATAAATGTGTATAGGCAAGGGGTTCCTACTATGTTACATATATATTTAAACTCGTAATGTTATAAAAATCGAGGTAATCATGTTTTATACGTTATAAACATTATTAAACTTACACTAGATTTGATAGAAATTTAACCGATTGGACTTGTTTTTTATTAGTAACAAAAGTAATGCATAAAATTCATCATACCAATACTATATATTAAAGCTGAAGAAATTAGTTTGTCTGTTTGGACGCGTTAAGATTACAGTACACTAAAGCATTTTTCTGATAACGAAAAAAAAAATAATCGAGCGATCCCGCGGGGCACTTTTAGTTATAAATAACTCAACCCAAACTGTTACTTCTAAACACCAACAATTTGTATACGTTTTTAAAAAAAGTAAAATCTGCAACACTCTACCGTTATATCAAATCTGTGTCAGGGTTTTTTT
>JADANM010005346.1:4280304-4319309 GCA_026213755.1 Eurema hecabe | reverse complement strand
CTGGGAGTTAATAAAAACAATAAAAGATGATGTTACGTGAACAAACATCAAATTAATATTCCAATGCAATAGTCGTTTCCACGAATGTTCAAAATTTGAGCGTCATGTGTTGCATGCGATATCGCGTATAGTGTATAGGTATTTGTAGTTACGATAAATATTTAAAATTCACATGTGACACGCATGTGGTCTTTCATTTGGCGGTCAACGCATTTGCGAATTTATTTCGCGTTGAAATTAATATTGAATTTATTTTATAATGATTGGTAAAATGCGGTTCGTAATTTCTGTATTTGCAATGAAATAACATGTTGCTATATACTAATTCGATAAACAGGGAAATTTGTGAGGATGTCAATTTGTAGTGGTAGTTTTTGGAACCGATGAATTAATTTTGACATGACTTTTACCGAAAGAAAGTCGCATATATTATTGTTAAAAAATATGAACGTTATTCGGGTGAAACAACGGAACGTATTGAATATAATTTTGATTTAAAATATAAACAAACCTGTAAAAAACGGTCTATAAAAATGTATGTCAAGTCATAACCAAAATATTAATGAGTAATTACTTCTGAACTCTTTAAACAAGGATGTACGAAAAACGATTAAGCTCATATTAATAATTAATTGGAGTACCTCGGTTCCCGCGGACGTGGTTCGAGGAAGTAATTCGTCATGTCTTGTTCTCAGACGAAACAAAATACAAATAAATGAGAGAAATGGGGGCAATTTGTCACCGCACGATATAATGAACACTTGTTACGGTTATGAAAACGATGTTTGGGTGAGTTGAATTATACACTCATTATGTTTCAATTTTATCGGCTTCAGTTTTCATGAACATTTTCAGACGTTTGGCTTTGGGTGCAAATATCAATTTATCTTATAAAAGTTTACGTGTGTTCCTATTTAAATTATATTTAAAGTTTGAATATAATAAGTGGAAGTAACTAAAAATGTACGTAATTATTTAAAAGATAAGTTTCCGAAAAATTTGAAAGATGAATTAACTTAAAAAAAAGATACTTAAAACATTTTATAGTACAATTTTGAAACTACAAGAATAAAACATTATATAATTATAATTATTGTTCTTATTTTCGCACAAATATTGTTAAAATTAGATTAACATTATTTACAACTTAACAAACAAACAGACATCTTTAATTAAGCCTTAACGACGAATCAACAAAACATATTTAAATAATATAGCTTCAACAAATAATATGTTACAATCTCAGCAATTAGCAAATGCCATTAAGTCGTTGGTAACCTGATTAGAAATTCGTTAACTATCAGATAGTATACAACTACTGCTAACAATATTAAGCTCTCATAAACTTTTTATGGTATAATTAATTCGCAGACCGAATTTTATCAAAGTAAAAATGAACCTTTTTCCTATATATACCAAAGACAAGGGCGTAGAGTGGATTTCACTTTGTCTCTCTACACTCCTCTACCTCCAATGTATCATAGACACCACAAAAATTACACGTAAAAGCAAAACTGACAACTGCTATCTAGTACATTGTGCAGGTATGATAGTCGTTACAAAAGTCCTTTTAAAAGTGTCTGGCGAGTCGCGACAAAAGCTTCCCGGACAGCCTTAAGCAAAGGGGATGCGAGGGTGACATTTATCATACAACCGCTCGCTTTTGCTAACCTGAAGTACGTTCTGAAATCTAGTGTAGATATAGTGTGTAGTATACATTTCAAAAATTTGACGTTACTTTCTAGGGTTGAAGAAGGAATATATTTGTGTTACTACATTACATTAATTTAAAAATTATTAACACATCAATAGGCTACTGAAGCACCTTTTATCTATATCTATATACTAATATATAAAGCTGAATAGTTTGTTTGTTTGTACGTGCTAATCTTAGGAACTCCTGGTTCGAATTGAAAAATTATTTTTTCATTGAAAAGAACATTTATCGAGGAAGGCTTTAGGTTACATAACATCACACTGCGACTAATAACAGCGAAGAAATAACGAAAAAAGAAATCGATGCGGACGAAGTCGCGAGCAAGGGCTAGTTATTAAATACTAATATGCGGTAGAACTCGAGATGAGGCTAGTTCAATATTAGAAATATTAAGAACAATAAATTATAGAATCATGTGATCTGACATCAATGACAGTGCGTTTGCATCTATTACCAATTATGAGATGTCACGTTATATGTCAATAGCATTTACGTTTTGAATTGCAGCCATCTCTCGAGTCATTCTGTATGAATACAGATGCTAATCGCCATCAATAGCAACGTGACTAACAAGACCACGAGATTCCTTAGAGTATTCCTGCACCAATTGCAGTTTAAACTATCGATTTATGGATTTATGGAATGGACGATTGGATGTTCTTGGATATAATTTGTACCCAAAGGAACCTTGAATCTTAAAGCTTTTCGCACAAAATTTATCATCTTGAAGCGCTATGAAATGTATAGATTACTATTGATTAAGGAATATAAAGTCAATCGTTCCAGTTAAGTACGAAAAGGCGTAAACGATTGCCAACTTTGATCAACAAGGTCTGACACAACAAAATCTGGTGATCATCCCAATCTATAAGGCCAGCCGACAATTTGATTTCGCTAGAAAGCACGATTATTCCTCAAACCTTGATCGATGACAAGTTTGCAAACCCTAGCTCGATCGACGTACTGAGAATCGTAATCGATTATACAGACTAACATTCAGCATCTGCCAAATAACCCTCGATCAACGTCCATTACAGTCTAATGTCAGCCAATCGTAACAAACCCCTTATAAGTGAATCGCGAATCTCGATAACAAATTCAATAACCGGGGTCGAGAGTTCATAGAATTCGAGTCACTGTTAAAATTAGACTCGATAAACTGAACTTCACTTCTGCAAGTTTAGAGCAAACAAGGTGTTGGTAGTACGTGGAACTAAGTTTAACTACGATAAACAACGACATAGTTACAATATTAGTTAGGGTTATTGTTACTGTGTACATGTTACTTAGGTTAGAAATTATTGTTAGAGAGACAGTTTGAACCGTGTTTGCTTAATCTAGGTGTCATTTTTCTATATAAAAGGTTGAAAATTAGTTTAGCGATCGTGATATGACGAGTTTGTTATTAGCCTTTAATTAATTTTCAAATCGTGGAAACTCAACAATCACAATTGTGACGACCGCTTGGCGCAATGGTAGCACAACTGCTTTTTGCGCGAAGGGTCGTGGGTTCGATCAATATATGGTATGTACGTATTTATATGTAATTTATTCTGTTATCTAGTTGCCATAACACAAGCTGCTTAGCTTGGAACTAGATGGCACTGTGTATAAATGTCCTGAAAATATTATTATTATTATTTATTAATCAATCTCATTCCGATACAGTGTTGACGTATTAGATTTTAAGCTCAATGGAAATTTATCGTTGTATAGTATACATTAAAGCACTTCATAAAATTGCCATTAGATAATTACTGTCGATAACATCGATGTATTATGTGCTACGTAATGGCTACTTATCAATATCTGCAAATTGTTTGAGTGGTCTCGGATTAACGATACTTTGAACCTTGACGATTAATTTGACCTTCAAATAGTAAGATGTAATTTTTATATCATATGTTATCTAATATATTATCATAGCTAATAATAATCTAAACTGGTTAATACAATATTTAAAACAATTGGAATTAAGCAGTTATTTCATTAGCAAAATAAATCAGGATTATTATTTCTTATTTAAATTTGAAGGCACTTCAACACGTTGCATAGTTCCCATTAAAAATGTACACATCTCTCAAAGATTACTCAAGTGGTAAATAATGCTTTAAGTGGCGTGGATTGAAATCTGAAAACCGAGGCACTTCAAAGAAATTTATTAACTGGTTAGGAATATTTCGTGACTAGCTTTATACGAGTCACATGCTTGTCACAGTGAAATATGGGATAATAATTATTTTACACATTATCTTTGTTCATAAAGATGGTTCTGTATTTAAAATTGAGTAATAAATTGACTCTGTTATTTATGTATCAAGAGGCGAAGTTAGTAAAGCTAGAAAGCTACATTATTTTTGATTTTTAATAAACTGTAATATTTATAATAGTCCCGAAAAATATATGTTTACTGAATAAGAACAGGGACATAGTTGTATAGAATTTTACTGTTGAAGGGTAGTTATCGTAAGTCGTAACGTCCAAGATATCTATTAAATTTTGTTAAAGGGAAGATTTTAAGACTGCAGATGAATAATAATAACTCACATTAGTTAAGGTAATCCTTAAAGATCAGTAACACATTTTCGAATAGGCAGGCTTATATTTATGTACCTACAACGATAATAACTTTTCATCAGGTAGATTTTCTGTCTGTTTCTCAGCTATTTTCAACACTAATATTATAAAGAGGAAATATTTGGATTTTTGTATGTAACGACTGTTCGTTACATACAAAATCTATTTTAATAATCCTTTTTTCAACGAGTAACATATAGACTATATTTAGTATTAGTTACTATGTCTGCCCGTGCAAAGCCGGGACGGGCCGCTAGAAAATAAAGAGCGCATTATATAGCTCTTGACGATATAATATTCAATTTACGTAATTAAAATGATAGAGTGGCTATAAAATTTGGTTAAATTGTTGGGTTTGGACCTCCCCTGTCTCGATAAACCGTTTGATTGGATTATATGTACATCTGGTCAGAAAGAATTTTTATGTTTCATTAGTCTTAATACATTTTGTTTTTAGTATTTAGTAAAAGTATTTTGTTTAGGGACATTGTCTAATAACATTTTTTTACACTAGCTATTGCCCGCGACTCCATCCGCGTGGAATTTCATATAAGCTTTTACCCCCCCTTCCCTCCTTTATAACCCTTTTTCCAGTAAAAAAATAGCCTATGTTTTATCTCAGGCTCTAGACCATATGTGTACCAAATTTCATTACAATCAGTTCAGTAGTTTTGGCGTGAAAGCGTAATAGACTGACAGACAGACAGAGTTTACCTACTTTTGCATTTAAAATATTCGTATGAATTACCGCCGTACTAGAAGTTCAAATTCATATTTGGATAAAATTTGTGATATAAGAAGAGTTCTGGTCTAAAATAAGACCTATAGCTTACTTTTTATTTCTAGTATCCTGACTGTTTGTTACCGGTTTGATCCATAGACAAACTAGACGACAACGCAAAACACTTATTTAAAAATCTACTACAGTATAAAATATATACCTACGACTATAATGCAAATTTAGCCCTAATAATTAGAATTAAAGAATAATATTTAGAGGACATTCGTAGTATAAAATTAATTTCGTTTTATTACCTTAGATAATGTAACTGTAGCTAATTACATAAAAGCGGTTACTTCATTAAAGCCATATAAATTATATTTGTTGGACATTGTCGAGTATATCAAGAACCTACATAGGGATTATTATAATCAGCATAATACTTTTGCAGGTGTGTTCAGCCGTTGTAGGTAGAGGTACTTACCTACACACGTCAACTAATTGACGGTTTACAAAATTACAACCAGCATTTATTTTAATGAACGGTGTAATGCTCCATTATAATGAAAAGCGTATTCTCCGTTAGCCAAGTTTCTATATAAAAACTATAAATTAGTTTCAATAGCCATAAATCGAAGTGTTTATTAGAATCGTATTTCACATTATCAGCTGCGAGTTGCGGAGCTAATTTTATAACAAGGAAATGAACGTGAAACTGAATTCTGTGATGGACTATTGTAATTATAATGGACTTAGCTGTATAATTTAGTATATGAAATTGCAATAAAATATGAGGTACGAATGGATATAATATTTTATTAAATTAAAATGCGTTAGTGCCTAATATGCTCGCTCATTTTGTTTATTATACTAAGTATAGTACGCGTCATTTATGTTTAGCGCTGGACGAGAATAGCTGCGCATCGGTAGAATCGCGCTCGTAATTGACGTATTGGTGCGAGAAAGACAACACGACTGGGACAACCAATCAACGCTCGCGCACCCGACGATCACGCGCCCCGCGCGCCGCGCCGTCACCTCGATACCTTATTTTTGACTTCTGCGCAGGTTTTATTCAGCGCTAAAGATTCGTGACACGTACTATACTAATATTATTACAAACGCGAAAGATTGTCAGAATATGGAGTTGTTCGTTACTTCTTCTCGCAAATTCTACTCAATGGATTTCGCTCAAATTTCGCATGTAAGATTAGGTCTTGGGTTAACACATAGGATATTTTTTCCGGTATTACCACGGACGGAAACTACGCCGGTAAAGCCGCAGTGAGCCCCAATTATTTATAAATATGTTAAACTTTAAAGTGGATATTGAATATAAAATAATATTTATTCTAATAAAATAAGTATTTGAAAGTATTGTAAATATGTTTAATTAGAAAAATGAAACTTACGTTACTATAAAACACTACTAAGTTATTTCAAAACGACTATTATCAAAGAAATAACGTTCTGAAACTCCATAAATATTCGCTCGGAAATCAAAAGCAATTAAAGTTTAAGAAATACGTCTTTGTCTCAAAGTTGGTCATGTTAAAGCGTGCCTTCATAATATTTCCTCGATTCCGAACTAATAGTCCATCTATCATGATTAAATATCTCGAATAACGGGAGCTGACTACTTGTATAACAGATATTGTGATTCCACGCGACTAAGGAAGTACTGTTTTAATAGAGTTATTTGACTTAGAATTTTTGTAAATATTTTGTATTGAATAAAGAACAGTGTAGTCTAACACTAGAGAAGAATCTTGTTCAATATCACAGAGTAACACATACACAATTAATTGTTTTATAAACGACTAGCGGGCCCGTGTCCACTTCGTCGGGTATAATGTTAACAATCCTTTTTTTTTATATCCTATGACACTCAGCAATAATGTGGCTTTCTATTGGTGAAAGAATTTTTTAAAATCGTTTCAGTAGATCCCGAGATTATACCTAACAATTTAACAAACACACAAACTTTACTTCTTTGTAATATTAGTATAGACTAGCGGCCCGTCCCGGCTTCGCACGGGTAGACAAGTAGTAGTAGTACTAAATATAGCTAATATGTTACCTATAGTGATAATGTAGCTTCCTAATGCAAAATAATTATTCAAATCGGTCCAGTACTTTTTGAGTTTATTTTGTTACATACAAAAATACAAATCTTTCATCTTTATAATATTATTGAAGAGTGTAGACTAGTCGTGACCCATGGTTTTACCGATATTAGCGTCGCCACAAATCACAATCTTTGGCTGTTAATAATATTAAGATTGATACATATAAAAGTAGAAATAAGTACCCAACTTTAAACAAAAATATCAAATAGTAAAAACAATATAAAATTCAATGAATTTAAATATTGGTACTTATGTAGTTTTGTTTACATTAAAACTACATGACAAAAATATTTACGTATTATATCTATATGTATATAATTATGCTTTAAGCTAAAAGGTTACGAACTTAAATGCTATATACATTATTAGCATGCATTCCATCGAATTCTTTTGATATTTTCAATATGTAATATCAAGGCATAATAAGCAAGCTTTCCAATTATATGTAAATTGCATTTCATTTAAAAAAGCATAAATAAACGACATATACTTTAATATAGTAATATTGAATATACATGAACAATTTGGTATAAAAATACATAGTAATTGCCAACACAAGGCCGAATAAATTATATACATACATTAACTTCTTCATGTATCTTCTTCTCGCAGTAAGCAGGGTATACGTTTCTTTTTGCCCGCCCGAAGGCAAATATTTCATTTTCGCTATTTTCGACTTCATTCGGCGATCACCTCAAACCTTAACTAAACAATATCTCCTCTGGTATGTCCTAAAACGAATAGACTTGATTGAGCTCTATTTACATGAAAGCACTAGCAGTAGCAACTAGCAGGCACAGAAGCAGACTACATATTTTAAACACAAGAAACACGGTTAAATTGTATTCGCGTTACCACAATTGATAAAAAGTGACTAACAGTGTTCCATAAAGTATAGGGAAAATAACGTGTAATATTAATATGAAGGAAGAAATAATACAATTATATATTAATTTATATGTAACTAGCTATTGCCCGCGACTCCGTTCGCGTGGACTTTCATATAAACTGTGACCCTCCCTTTCATCCCTTATAATCCTCAAAAATTGTAGCCTATGTGTTATTCTGATGTATAAGCTATATTGTGGTAAAGTTTCATTCAAATCCATTCAGTAGTTTTTACGTGAAAGAGTAACAAACATCCATACATCCATACATCCATACTTACAAACTTTCGCCTTTATAATAGTAATAGGATTGGTTTAAACAATGGTGTTGATATATCTAGCAGAGTTACACATCGCACGTTCATTAATTTATTATTTAACAAACCCTTTCCAAACAGACAATTGAATTCTTATATTAAGTAACGTTGAATTTAAATGTTAACTAATGCATTTTATTACCGTAATAAGAGCTAGTTCTTAAATTTCTAAATGAAATTATTAAGCAAAACCATTGGTCAGCCATTACGACGTCGCTTATTTCGACAATAACTTAAGGCCAGAATGCTATTAACAGTACTATTATAATAATTAGCTATCATTATAAAGCATTATCGCCAGTCACGCATATCAATAACGGTATATTTGATCAGAATTTACTTCTAAAGATCTCATTTGATACTTAAGAATTGAGAGGTAAGTTTCTGTACCATACGAAACAAGATTTCATTAAAAGATACCACGTTATAGGTCCTATATACCTGACCTATCAATATCGAAATGTTTTAGAATTTTCAATACAAAAGTTCTTTATTTTGTAGCAAAACAATGTAATTTAATATCGTTATATTAAAATGATGTTTTATTTGACATCGAAATCCGCTTACGAAACAAATATCGCTCAAATGATTAATTGCATATCAAAATTTATTTTCGGATTGAAACAAATACAGCGATGTTATCGATATAAAAGGAGCGAAACCTTTACACATCGAGGTCACAATTTTAACGAATCCAATACAAATTCAAATGTTATTTATTTTCAATTGCAGCTGGCTACGACTTTAATTTTATTTTACTACTAGCTGCTGCCCGCGACTCCGTCCGCGTGGACTTTCATAGAAACTTCGAGCTTCCCCTCTTTTAAACCTTTTTTTTCCAGTTAAAAAGCCTATGTTCTTTCTCAGGCTCTAGACCATCTGTGTACCAAATTTCATTACAATCGGTTCAGCGGTTTAGCCGTGAAATCGTAAAATTATAAAAAGTTTCAACCCCTCATCGGGGTTGATTAAAAACAAAAAGTAGCCTATGTCCTTCCCCAGGCTTTGGAGCATCTGTGTGCCAAATTTTGTTCTAATCGGTTCAGTAGTTTTAGCGTGATGGAAAGACAGACAGACAAACAGAGTTATTTTCGTAATTTTTTATAATATTAAATATAAATATAGATTTTATAAAGAAATAAAACGAATAAAACGAAACGAACGAAATAAAACGAAGAAATAATTTCCATTCATACATTACATATAAAGATAATTAAGAAAGAAAATGATATTGATCAATCCTAGAATCATAAAAACTAACTTATCTACTAAAATAACGTTTAACCTCGGTCCCCGATTAGGTACATACAATTCAATTCACCAAAATATATGACGTAATATCTTAAACCAAATACTACATAATGAACACCAAACGTGTACAGTCAAATCAATTAAGCTGTACAGATCTGAGATAATGAGTTTACTAGTTAGCGCACGTATAGACGATATTAAATTATAGTCCAAATACACGTAGGTGTTATTTTGCAATCTATTGTAGGCATTGATATTATATAATAGATATGTTATACTCATACAATACAACCGAAAAAAGCGTTCCGCACAGCAGCGGCCGCACACATGCATACAAGTCAAAACGATACAAAAGAGATAAATGCTAAATCCCACAAAAAAGAGATAGTTATGTCAGTTGCGCACCGGCAACCAATCACATAAAGTTAAGACGTAATTAGGATGTTTTTATGTCTTCAAAATTTTGCGCTTATAACATACTATTTAATATAATATCACTGATTGTAGATATATCAAAGTGTCTATCTGTTTAGATAGCAAAAAAATATGTATTACGTGAGACTATAAGCATTTTAAGTGTCCGATCATTATTCATGTGAGTGATAAGTCAATTGATGTGAATGAATTGTTAGTAATAATTTATGAGTACAACTGTTGTGAGCATTGTTTAGTTTAGTTATTTATCTGTGGTTTTTATATCACATCGTATTTTCGTTCTAGTATAGAAACATGAACGTTACATGAACTTAATTACCTACAGTCAATTGGGCAGATAGATCGCAAGGTTATCGAGCTTTGCAAATACGCGACGAGCCAAAAAAAAGGGAAAAAAGAAAGATAAATATTATATTATTTAAGGAAATAAAGGCTAAGATAACGTTCTCTAAACTCTTACTATAATATTATTGGCATACGTTTTATGTGACCGGAGGATATACATAATTTAGCTCCCATCAGAATTGAGTGATAAGACTTAACTTCTTGGGCATTTAAGACAATTTTTACAACATTAACTCGTGCCAACATAAGATACTCTAGTCTTAAACAAACACAAAAACCACAAACTACTTCCAAGAAGCAATATACTTTATCATCGTACTTTTATCTTTCTTTTAATTATAATTTATCATCATAAAGCACAATGCGACGTACTTCATAACTACTGTCCAAGTGATATTAATTACTTCGGGAAGTAGTAACTTTGACATACATGTCACTCCTCACTTCTGACCCATTAGAGATAAGGTCCAAAGGAAATAGACACTATTTTGATAACGTTATATTTTATTAATGATTACACGTAATTGAATAGAAGTTCCCAGTAACAATCAATCCCTATGCGTAAATTGTTAGGACGATATTAAAGTATTTGTTGGGTTTTTTTAAATCAAATTTGGTTTTATTATTTTGTAATACATTGACGATTCAAAAGTGCTATTGTATGTAGCCTAGTTGAAAGATATGTTTGAATTTGTTTTTAAATATTTTCTGATAAAGGTTGGAGTCCAACATGTACACAATTTATATTTAAAATAAACCGTTCAAATTTCTACGTTACCTACTTATAATAATTACTACCCACAGCTTGCGTTTCCCGTTTCAATTTCAATAAAAACTAAAATAAACCATACTATAGATACAAAGTCGCAATCAAATGATATAGGTACTATGTAATAATTTGCTATCTAGAACAAAAGCACAACCCACGTTGTTTCATAATGCATTGCATCACGCTTGCAACTAGAAGTTCAAACAACAGCTGATGCAAATTTTACTCAAACAAACGCAAAGAGCTTAGCTTTAACATTACTGTGGTAAACACGAAAGTGGCAAGATATAAACTGGCTTAATATCGATTGCATACAAATCGATTTTCTCAGTACTAAACCAATTTATTATTTGGTATCAGCTTTTGTTGACGCTATACAAGGGAGTATGGATAACTCTCTGGAAATGCTTTTGCGGTATTCCCTGGTACAATATTTATTTTTAGGTTGTTTTTTGGAGTAGGTACTAAACTAGTTTATTATTTGTTATAGCTTTTCCTGACACTTATCTTACTAAATCTTACTAAATATTTATTTACAAAGATATAAATTAATCATTAATATTAACAGATTATCATTAACATCAGATATAATTGTGCAACTTCCTGCAACACTTAATTCTTTCTAAAAATTTTCGCTATATTCCCTAGCATAATATTTATACCAGAAACTTTGTATATAAGTAGTAGTAGACAATTTAGTAACAGTAGCATTAGGACAAACATTAAGAGCACACTTCTATATGATTCTCACATAAACAATTTCATACAATAAATAAATAGTAAAATTAAAAACAATACACACGCCAAAGGTCAGTACTATCAGTAATATCCGGAAACAGTTGATTTCTCTCAAATTGATGGATAACCCAACTGGGTCGATGAAAAAAGCCCATACAAGTATTTCGTCAAGACTGTTCCCACAAATATCCCATTCGTAATTTATCACAATATTGTGACTACAATAGCGAAGTGAACAATACGCGATATTTTTTACTCTTTGTAGGTAAAGCAATTAGTCTCGGTTTACGAGCCAGCGTCTTGTAAGTACTGTACAGTACGGAATGTTAATGCAGCTAAGCTCTTTATTCCTTTTATGAATATGTGCTTAGCTTCAAAAGTGTTGTTTTAAAATGCGCTCTAAAAGTTCTCGAGGCGTGTTCCCTTTGATTTATCTTCTCTCTTTTTCTTTAAGCAAATGAGCAAGACGTAGCGGAGGATATAAAATTTGATTTTTACGTCCATGTCAAATATTTATGAGTAAGACTTGTATATTGAATTGGAATGACTTAGAGCGTCCAATATTAAAATAATAACCAGCTTAAAACAATTTGATAAATTAATTATTATTAACATAATATGTTGTTCAAAACTAGTGAACAAGGAGAACCTACGCGAGTACAATAATAAATCGAGTATAGTCTAGACAGGTCTCTGTGCCAACTTCTTATCAAATTTGTTACAATGTGCCAAAATTCTATTGTTTTTTATAACAGCATTCATAAGCGGCGTTTCATCGTATGTGTCTTGAATAAGACTTTTTATATTTTTAAGACACAATACGCGCTGTAATTTTACTTCACAGTTTTGGATCTCTTAGAACAGTATTTTCTCCGCAATATAATTTTGCATAGCACTAAACTTTCACACTTAGGAAAGCAATCGTATAAATAACAGAACAGCGCTTATTGTGAATGATTAATTCGCGTTCGTGGTTCCTATTTACAGCGTCGTGATTCCTCGGCGCGGGCGCAAGCCTTGTTTGGCTTAATATGGATAGCTTCCATATTACTTGTAGCCTGAGGCCTCTCAAGAGATCATGTGTAGATGTTTAGTTCTTACTTGTAAAACAGATATGATGAATTGCGACCGTTTATCTTGACAGCACCGAGCGGGAAGCGATTTGAATAAACCATTGGATTTGTAACATTATGCTGCTATAGATATCTTACTACCACCAAAAGTATTATTAGACGTTTGACAATATTACTAGAAAATATAAATGTATTTCCCATTTATTAGTCTATAGATGCTTACGTTTCAAGAGTTATAATTATATTATTATATATTCCAAGAGTTACAAGTGCGACGCCTGGTATTTTTTTTTTCAAGCAAAAATATACACAATGTCGGACATAATCCACCTTTCCATAAAAGTATGAGACCGCCCCTTCAAAAAGGTATATTAAAAACGAAAACAAAACCCAACAAAATTAAATTATTGAAGTCTATAACCGCTGCAATAAAGCAAACATCAATAAAGATTTATATGTGCAATGAGAAAAAACAGACAGCGCCCAAGAGCAAAACAAGCTTGGCGTCCAACCGTTTAATCTGAAGCAATTAGTTAGTAATTTTGATGTTTTTATCCTGTTTTTATTTATAACATCAGTAGCAATGCAATATCGATGGATCGTGCGATAGTGCGATGCACTGAACCGATTATATGACGTTTAAATACGTTGACTTTGGTATTACATTGACGTTCTAATTATTGGCTCGACGATTTGACGAGAAAAATAATAAAAAAATGTTCGCATGTAAATGTACATAACTTGTCGACTTTAAAAGTATAATATTAAAATATTGAACACTACAATAGTAAAATATTCTATAAATAAGCGAGAAAAGTAGTTGGCAATACTATAATTTGTAATTGTAAAAATACGGGGTACACTAATTCAACCACTGCTAAATTTTTCTTTTACGAATATGTTCATCCAATTTTGTCTAAGTATACTTAATTAACATATTTATTACATATGGTATTAAACTATTTAAATATATGATTGATTAATTAATATAGAAACAAAAGTATATTTTATAAATAATAACCTTTCTACTTGATGTATTTATAAGAGCATTGTATGATACATGTATATGATAGATAAACCTATGTATCTACATTACAAGACGAATTAAACTTTTTTTAAACAAAAAAGTAAAAGATCAAATGAAATTTAAGATGAATAGAGCACGTAATCGCACTTTGCAAGTAAAATTAACGCAAAAATTATCTTATGAAAGCTGAAGCCGAATTTCGCTTTAATTACCACGTTGCTAAGGTAAATTCATTAATGACTCCGAGCAAGGTCAAAGCGAGCCATATTTTAGGAACTTAGTTTCAACGTCTAATGACTTTGGTAAATAGTTGTAGTATTACCTGCCACCACGTGAGCATTAATAATGACTTACCTCTTAATGAAATTTCCCTTGGGCTTAATGAGAACGACAGCTCTGGTGAATGTTATTAACAATGGAACTATTTTGTGTCAATGAACTTTAAAATCGTGTGCTTAGTGTTAATAAACTATTTTGTTCTGTTAGGACTGATTTTCAGGAGCCTTTTACATCCAAATCATATACGACACAAATTGTTCAGATATTTACAAAAGGTATATGAAAATTATGTTATTGTTGTTTTTCAGGTTTAATATGCATGAATAAAAGATTTCTATTGAGAAGAGTGTTTTTAAAATAGGTAGTTTACGTAAACGTTTTAATTTTCTTTGTAACTTACTTATACAAAATCTCGGACTCAAGTAATTAACGACTTCATAAAAAATTTGAAATAAAAATATATGGTAGGGTCGCTAATGAAATCAATCATAAACATCTTATCGAGTTTATTAATTAATGTTAAGAAAATTGCTAAAGTTAATTTCATTTAAAATCTTCTTGAAATAGATATGACGAGTAGGCGTTTATAAAATATGCCCTATATTAGGTAATAAATATATTTTTAAAACCACTTATGAAAGTACTTTAGAGCTGTAAGTGTAGTTTATTTATTCAAGTAAAGATATTAGTTGTGACTTGTGATCCGTTGTTACAAAACATGTCTACATAAAATCTGCTTTCTATTGATAAAAAATACAAAATAGATCCCTTAATAACAATTATTTAAACTTTATAATTTATTTATTTATTATCCATAGTATGTTCACTAAAGCATAACAATTGAATGATTAAAAAGTCGTACATACAAATTACAAATATACAAAGTGACCCTCTAATTTTAGCGTATGCTATGAAAATGTTAAATTTATAACTCCATTTACTTAAAAGCATTTTAATTTGATATGGAAACTGCATTAGCGATGACCGACTGATTACTAAACGCTAATTGGCAAATAAACACGTAGGTTATAAAATTAATGTTACTTATTGTTGCGTCGATGCACCTTTTTTATTAAGCCAATTGAAATGTTATAGGGTACTACTCTAAGTATTAATTATAGTACGCGTCATTTATGTTTAGCGACTGACGAGAATAGCTGCGCATCGGTAGAATCGCGCTCGTAATTAACGCATTGGTGCTAGAAAGACAACACGACTGGGACAACCAATCAACGCTCGCGCACGCGACGATCACGCGCCCCGCGCGCCGCGCCGCTACCTCGATACCTTATTTTTGACTTCTGCGCAGGTCTGGTTCAGCGCTAAAGATTCGTGACGCGTACTATATTTTGAAGCAAGACATCTTTCTTTGTGTGTGCAGTAAGCTGCTACTTACTACTACAAGGCAAATAAGGGGTAGGTAATGATTTTGTTTGTAAAGTGACATCGTAACAACCCTATCAACGAAGGGGAAGTATGATTTTGGTAACAAAGAATTAGAGAAAAGATAAAAGAAGATAGGAAATGGCCCTGCAGCACCTAAAGCACGAAAGCAGTCATCTTTGGCGATGTGTTTCTGATTGCGTAGTTTTTTTGTTTTCTGGGAGGGTGGTACAGACATAACTCAATCTATTAAAGAACCAAGATATAACACTACATATGATGCTAAATTTGAAATGTATATTATAAACCTATGTCTGGCAGTTTTAAAAAGAAGTAAAGTGAGCAAAGGTTGCGTAAATTTCATAACTCTTTACTTTTAATAAAATGCATATTCTCTTTGAATAACAACTCCACCGTGTACGTTATTTAGAGTTAATCTCTATCTAGTCTCAAGTCTGCGACAAAAGGACACGATATTAATATGTCGGATACGATTATTGAACACGACATTAACGTCGGCATAGCATTAAATACGATAAGATTCTTGCGATGTTATCGTTAGTTAATTTAAATCGATCGGATGCGACCTCATCTTCAGCAAATTATCTCTTTCATTTGCTATTAATTAAGATTTACATGTGTTTCATTTACATTAATAAGATATTCGTTTTAATAAAGCCTCGGTTTTAAATGCCAATAAAGTTATTAGTTTCATCATATACGAATAAAACAAGATGGAATATGTTTTATTAATTATAATAAACAACTATTATTTACACGATTAGTTTTTCTATATGGATTCCTATTTCCGATTCGTAAATTTTTCAAACATTATAATTTTTAACGAGACAAATTTAACGACTCTTAATTTTGAGTAGCTAAATAATAAAACATGTTTTTATACATGCTTGAATTGACGTTTAACATAATCTATGAGTGGGCCAGCGGTACCTTATAAGTTGACGAACAATCACATGTAAATATAAATAATTGTATAAGCGGGCGCCACGTCTAACCGGTTTTTACAATCGGTTAGACCGTCTATACATGGTCATCTATACATATTGATCTAATTGTTTAGATTACATAAATAATGATTACTTCCTGTAAATCCGATTATAGCGGCAAATTTTGTTTAAAGGATAAAATATCGATCGAAAACCGTATAACGAAAGCATTTGCGGAACTTTGAAACGAAAAAAAATCAAAACGTCAAAAGCAAAGCAGAAATTTTTGTTTATGGCAATAAGCCGATATGAACTACAGATTATAAATAATACAGAGTATAAATAAAGTAGAATGAATCGCAAGCGTAACTCAAAGCATTCAACGTCCGGAACAAATCACTTGTTCAGAACTGCGAATGAGTCGCGTTTGCAGTTTCATGAGCCATAAAGGTATTCCGCGAATGTTTGTATTGCTGTTATGAAATTTTATACTTTTACTATTCCGTAAAATAGAAACTTGCGGTTTTTTCAAGTACCCTATTCACATTTTACGCTACTTAATTACCGGCTCACAATCGTTATTTATTTAGCTTCCAGAGCTAGGCTAAATATAGGGATTATAGCCTTTAAAAATACTATTCAGTCCAGAAGCTTTTCATAAGGCTTTAAATATAATTATGAAATAATCTTATCTCAGCCAAAGTACCCAAATTAATTGAAAACTAAACATGAAATCAGTGAATACGGAAGAATATACCTATACATTTATTAATCTTCATCATAACAAAAGTTATGACATCGACTCATAAAGCACCCATAAATTACGCAATACCATTATTGTCAAGCAGCGATGGTATCGGTCAGTTGCATACAGCACGGGCTCAATCCTTTGGAAATCACGTTTCGCAACAAAGACAGTAGCATTGTTCCTAAAGGAGATGTGGGCAGGAATACTTGACGTGCCAAAAGCCGACCACGAACCGAGACAATAGCACTTACGTTTTACTGTTACCAACGGCTACCCACATAAAATCAGCGTGCGCTCCAAGAAATATTTAAACGATCAAACTTCAACCATACTTTCAAAGATAACAATCACGAAATATTAGAACATTTCTAGCGCAAGGTGCAGGTGATAAAACCGAAATTGATTACGGCTTCGTAATACGACCGACTTAACTATATTAATTTACGATCGACGATTAGCAATCACGTTTAAGGATACATGAAACTTAAAATGTCACCGATAGTTATAAAACGTTTACGAAAGCAACACCTTTCTAACAGGTGAAGATAAAGCTTAATTGGGTCGATTAGAACGAAATAGTCGATTGGCAACAATAAAAAAATTAATTACTAATACTACAAGGTTTTATAGAGGTCGCCGGTAAAACAAAAACGCATCTATCTTTTTTTCAAGACTCCTTTAGACATATTTGGGTTTTGTAGCTTCTAAAGAAAAATGGAACAGTTATCGCTTTTTTTGTTCGCCGTTTAAAATATAAAAAGAAATGCTTTTTTTTACAAAATTGTGTTCCAAAGGATAATTTAAATAACTTCAGTACGACCTACAAAACGTATATTAACACATAATATTTTGTTCGTAAAATTTGTATGTTTATTTAATAATATACTCTGTAGTCGGTTGTACAACGTAAGAGTTGCCTCAGTAAATAAATAAACCGTGTAAGCTTTTCCAATTCTATTTCGAATCATGCATCAGATGGCAATAAAGTCTCACGTTTCTATCTTGTCAATGAAATTCGCAACACCATTCAATTGAAATAACCATAACTCGTATGAAAATGTCTACGAAGGATCGTTTATTATTCGCCTACGTACAACAATGTATTCCATCTAGTCTAATCTTTATGGCTATTCAATTCTCTCCCAACTATTTCTTTTATTTTAATCGCATTTACGAGGCCCTTTATTTAAGTACGTTTGTTTCATACTCTGTTATTAAAACACCGCGAACAAATAAAAGGAAAAACAACATTAATACAAGGAACTAGTATTAAACTTCGCCGATCATAAATGGAGCAATAAATTCATGATATACGACAATTTCTCTGTTATTACGTACGGTACTTTGTTTAAACATGGCTTGCGCAGTGTAATTTGTGCATTGTAGCGAAGTACGTCGATTTAATTGACGGCCTTTAATTAATGTCTTGACTAATTCGTTGTTTACAGGCGCCGGTTGCAGAAATCTCTTGTTCGTTGTGGGTTGAAAATCGAGAATGTCCAACTATGTTGGTTCAGACGCCACTGGTTCGGCTTTGCTAAATGTAATGGAAGTTTGGTTTCAAGCTATGTTATTCGAACTAAATTGGTAAACGTATGGATGGTTGTGAGAAATTTGGAATACGGCTTTTAATTACTCCGTTGATATTTAAGAATAGTTATTACTTTTTTTTATTAGTATTGTTTCATCCGTACATACTTATAAATATATGATTTATTTATTTTTTTAATTTTCTTGATACTACTGTATTAATCCGCTTGTAACTGATTGTAAATGAACCTTTATATTTTTATATGTAACCTATTGTAAATCTGAACGAATTGTGTCGGTGCCGTAGGTATGTGTCATGATTGGACGAAACAGGCTCCTGAAAAACAGTATTTACTATCTTGGGAGCCTGAGTAAAACATTTTGTAAATCACCTTATTATGTAAATAAATTATTATTATTATTAGTTAGTCAATATAATCGAAATGAAAATCATATTAGGTATAAAGATATTAATTAAAGAGTGCAAAGAACATACAATCTTTACAATTTTAAAACATTCTTTAAATTTATCGTATATACAATCTAGTATAGCAATTTTAAATAGAAACGGAAATTTGCAATTTAAATTTTCAACTTTGCTCGTTATGATTTTACGACAACGTTGCATTAAAGCGACATTGACCCAAATGCGAATTTTCGCTATTTCACATACCTACGCATTCAAAATTTTATTAGTCATCAACATACTATAATCAAATGTATAGTAATTTGTTATATTTAAATGAATATAGAATTCAAGCTATAGCGAAAATAGTAATTCACTAAATGGGTCCCGTTGTTTTACCCTCGAAACTTGCAATACCGAATTGTTAGTAAAAAGTATCGAAATTCTTTGTTTAGAAAAATTAATTGAAAATAATACCATGAAGTATATAATAAAGTTACATTATATAAAATATCAAAAATCTAAAACGACAGTATTTATAAGGAAAAAGTTTTGATGCAATATGATGTATGACGCTTAAAGTTTCTCGTATTTATTGAAGTTGAGGAAAGTAATTATTGAGGGAACTTTTATTACATTTAGTATTTATTTAAGTACAGTTGTTAGTTTTGTTTATTATATTAAATATTTCTTGTTTTAACTAAAAACGCTTGACTTGTAATTATCACTTACAATCGACTCATAACTAAACACATATACCGTATTCTTTTAGAGTGGAAACATTCAAAATAACAATCTTATTATGTACCAAAATATTATATAAATAAGTGTCGTGAAAAGAGTTGTCGTAGGTAATAATCAATTTTCAAAAAAAATTGTAGTCTATCTTTGTTATTTCTTAATAGACACAATATTATTTTCCGTATTCACAATTGTCAATTGCACACACATCTACTGCATTAGGTACCTACTATTGCACCTTGCAAAGACGAGAGATATCTTCAGCAAATTCATTCAAAGAATTGAACTCATGCATACGCAAAATAGGATTGTAAAACCGTTCAAGCTACGTTTAACTTTATCACCGCTAAATGTAGTCACAGTAGCAGACTATCGCGATAAACGGCGCAGAGTTAAAACATTGTACTGACATGTTAGTTTACGAGCTACCCACATAATTCCCGTATCTTGGGATCGCTTCCCGGGTCGTGTGGTCAGGTAGGCGGGTCACAGATGGATATGCGTAAGATACCTTAAAGATTTGTGGCTAATGTATACGTTGAAACATCTAAATTGATACATAGTTCATCCTGTTTTATAAAGGACGAAACAGTCAGTATAAAAAATGATGCTTTTTAACAGACTTCAATAAAAGGAGGGTTCTCAATTCGACCTCATATATATTATTTATGTGTTTTTTTTGTACTTTACTTAACAGTGACATCAGACCAAGTTTAATTAAAGTAAATTATCTAATGACTAATTTAATATCAAATTACCTTAAAGTTAAAACTGGGCATTATTTCATTTTTTCATACACAAATATCAAAGCTGTGTAAGTTTAGATAAAGGTTTTCATTTCTTATATTATTTCCAAGAATTCCAGAAGGTTCAACCGTACTTTCTAGTTTATAACATACTTTGAATTCCCATATCTACAAAGGCTATCGATCTTATAGCTTCTTTAATGTATTGGTTGGGATTGGTATTATATGTGTATATTCTATTCTATTCTATGTGTATATTTGAAGTCAATACATAAATGTATATTTCTACGATCTTTAATAAGTCTCTCATAAGTCTTAACTCGAAATAAATTACGATTACAAAATATTTTAAACTAAACATAACAAAACATTTTAACATTAATGGATACTTTAACGGTTAATTTTGTATTCTCTGTATTTTGAAAATTACAAATATAAATATTTTGGTGTTAAGATTTAAGCCAAGACAATTTTTTCTGTTTATATTATTAGATACACTAATTATATTGTAGTCAATAAATCTCTTTGATAAAACAATTTTTTAATAGTAATTTTTGTTTGTTATTTTTATATAACTTTATCGTAGTATATCTAGACAATAGTTCGGAAGTATGACAGCGTTTCGCTGACCTTTCCGTTTTGATAAGAAACGAGCATTACACAATCATCACCTACTTAATTTGAGTGGGATGTATGAAGAAAATAATACATTTATTTTTAAATGTTATATTTGAACGGTTTCAATGCTACATGAAAATAACAAATTAATAAAACGGTTATTTATATGTTAAGAAGTGATTTTGTAAAATTTAATTTTAAGTATAAATTTTCTGTAACTTATAACTATGAACTAGCATTTTTTGTTTTCGAGAATATGTATAATTTGAATAAGAAAAAATGATAAATAAAAAACATTTTGGTACGTATAGTTAAAAAATACCACTGACCGGAACAATAAAATGTTTTGTTTGTTTATACAATGCGATAATAATCCGATCGATTGGGCATTAAAAGATAACGGTTACCGAAATCCAACTTCGCCGTGGTCCCATCAATGGCGATACAAAACATTCCCCGTACCGAAAAAAATCAATACACATAAACGATTATTTCCGATTAACTTGCATTGAATGTGATCAGATTTTTTAGCATCGATTCCGATAAAATACGATTATTATACCGTTCAAAATGTACCGTAATGTAAGTCTCGCAATGAAACTGCAGACATCTGGAAATTGCTACTTTTCGATTGTAATATGGGCTAACTGTGCTTCAGTTTTTATCGAAATATCGATATATTACAAGATCTAGAGAATTATATGTATATTTTTTTTATTTTATATAATAAGATAGCTTTAAAAAAATATTTCGATTTATGTCCTTACTTTCCTATTAATCAAGAACAAGCAGTGTTACCAGACACAAAAAAAAACAATATGCAATACCGTATAACAACATTTAGTCAAGAAATACTAATTAAAAAAATATATTGATATTGTATCAAAAACAATTGCAAAATATAACTCCTTAATAATCGAGTTTAATGAAAATGCCACATAGCCGTAGATTGTCTGAATTATTAACGGTCAATTTGCATCTAAACCACACTCTATCGGCACAGATTAACGAAGGGGGACATCAACAATGACCGCTCACAAAAAGCAGAGGATCCATAAAATATTAATAATTCATTCACAATCACACGACTCAATACACCCCTCGATTATTATTAATGCTTATAAAAATATGCATTATTCTCGTATGAATTTATAACTAAAGTTGCTTTTGTAGAAGGCCTATGACCTCATTTTAGGACACGTAATATATAGATGTACTGTTAAGAATCCGCCCTTCATATGTTACATATTTTATTGTTATGGATTTTTTAATAGTTTTGTATAAATGTATAACAGTTATTTTTTATGATCTATAATAACTATATATACTATAGAAAATGAATAGCGAAATGCGTTGCTTAGTGTGCAAACTCGTTCACTGCCAAAACCAATTTAAAAAAATTAAGATTATTCCTTGAAGTACGAGGAAGATGGTACCTATACATTGAAAAATAGGGTCAGTATAAACTTTTTTGGCAAAAAGGCGCCTTAATCTAAAAATACAGTCTTTGAGAAGTATATCATTTATTTCTAAATATAGTAAGTTTTCTATAAAACAATCTGCCAAACTGTGAATACAAGAAAATCCTATCGCAAAGGAGTATAGTAACTGAACTGAAAACAATACGAAACGAACCCTATACAAATGGAGAAAGCTAGTTTCAGTAGGATCGTGTTGGAACTGGATTTCGAATATTCAAACAGAAATGGTTTTTCACTCCCACTTTTAAAATTTTCAATGGTCTAACCTTAGCTCGTGACGCTTTTTAACGATTTGATTTTTTTTAAGTTCTAAATTCGTTTATATAGGAATATGCGAAGGCTATATATTGAAAGGGACGTATTAAAAGTAAATAATACTAGTTATTATATTAGCCGTGGTGTTACTTCCGTAGTTCCGTAGTTGACCGCCAAATCCAATTGGATTAGTAGTTTTTACATGTAGGACTAACAAACATCCACATATCCTCGGATTTATAATATTAGTACCAATACAGAATACTGTATAATAATTTAATTATAATTTTCTTCAGATATCCAATAAAGCGTGTCTCGCTAACTAATAATATATTCGAAGATTATTAATTTGTAACTTTCTTGGCCACATCCTAAAACTTTATATTAGGTAAAGTTTCTTTTCGTTGCCACTTGGTATTCACAAAGTGTAGTCCTCTGTATATAGTACATGTACCTTTAAGTGTTCTCATCCTAATCGAATTTTAATGAAATATTTTTCGATACTAAAACAAGAAGTTTATGATATTTTTGAATAGTTAAATCGGAGGTCCATCGGCGTATACAACTCTAAAACGGTTCACTAAATCACATAAAGAGAAACGTAACAAAACCATCACTATCAGTGTAAATTTATGTTCTGAAAGTTTTAACGAAGCCATTCCAAGTAATGAAATCATTGAGCTATTTAAAATTAACGATTACGGACAATGCGTTCATTGACAGCGAGAAGGAACTCGGCTAGATCCCCACATTAAACTCACTCGTAAATCCTACCCCATACAACTAAACCAATAAATAAACTGAATCGATTGCGGGGAAGAAAAAATTCAATAATAGCTGTATCGAATGCGACGCGTGCGCAGAAATAACAACGCTATTTATTGGTTCGAATTTCAAATAATATGAGGCGAACCGTGTACACGATTCCAGCATTGAACGAGACTGCATTGAAGGACAGATGCAAACAATAAAAATCATACGAGCGCCATTGTTGGCCCAATTGCAAGCGATGACGTTAGGGGCATTTTTGCGTATTCACGTCGCCTATATTCTATAATCACTGACGGATTAATACCGATTATTGATTACTCACATGACAATCGTCGATAATTGTGTGTATTTTCCGTTCCACTTATAATAACTGAGTGAATGAAAAATTGTATGTTCATAGTAAAAAGAAATAACGTTCTGCCAAGTGTGAAAATGATAATTAATGGCTTTATCTTTTGCATGAATGCATTTCTTGTCATAACATTATAAATGAAATAGAAAGTAATTGAAAAGAAAATCATTACTTAGGATGCTTTCTTACTCTAATTAGTTTAAAGGAAAAAAATGTTCGTTTGAACGTCTGCGATGATAACCTTTCGCAAAAAAAAACGTGAAATAAATCGTCTACAAAGGATTTTACGATTCAATACTTTTCTTTTCTTAAAAATTCTTTGAGCAATTTGAGCAAAGTCTACTAAATGGACTGAATCCATTTCGGTAAAACTTTTTTTATTTACAATTTATCAAGACTAACGGTCTTCTTAAGCACGTAATCATTTAGAATGGTTGTAATAAAGAAAGTGATAAAATAATCATCAAAGCGGTTTTATTATTTAATGGTAGTATTTAAAGAACGAAATAATAACTATATCAAACAAATGAGCAATAATGTATAATATTATACTTGTTTAGTATAAAATAGTACATAAGATTTGCTATACAAAATCAACGTAATCCTAATTAAATTCTACGTATATGATGCCTTACACAGCGTATAAGAAAGCTAAACAAAAGCGTATTTCACTTTCCGTACAATTAGATAAAGAAATGAGAAGTACCACAATTAAAACGGGTGATGGTTACAGAATCGGACATTTGCTACTATGTATGTAGTAATAAAACGCTTGAAATAACGAACTCTATTTTGATGGCGTGTAGCAATGGTCACTTTCTCTGATCGCCGTTACTGTACTTACATTCATATCTTGCATCAGTAAAAATGTCTTAATTACTAGTTAGTTGCAGTTAAATATGCAAATCGAATGACCGTAGAGAGAAATGAAATAATTGCTCTTTTAAACATCGAATAAAAATAATTTTGTTACGATGATTGTTGTAATTTTACATATTTGATGCTAATTTGGAATTAATTGAGAAGAAGAAATTGGAGAAATTATTTTTTTTCTTTGAGGAGTTAGTTTACAATACAACAGTAAGAATAAGCGAACAATTCTATAGGTACTTTTATTTAAAGTCGATTGTTTATTTACATACGTAATTGATTCTAAGACCCTTGACTAATAAATATTTATGTCTACTGCCTATTCCAAACTTCACCAGAATACTTAAGGTGAAGTAATAAATTTTCTTTAGTATAAGTCAATAGGTATTGTAGTCTAACGTGTTTTTATGTTTGAAATTTTCTATGTTAGGAAATTGGAAAAAATAATACTATAAACATTTTATAAATTAAATGAAAAATAACCTTTACAGCTTATTCTTCTTGAACCCTATACTTATTCCTTGGAGATCAACAGAAATTCCACTATTCTATCAATCATAGCGTCATGACAAGGGATCAATGACTATTAAGACTGACTCATCTGAGGTATCTAAACGAGTACCAGATGACAGCCACTTGGCTCACAATTATAGAGCGCAGTGTTCACAGAAATATGCTAAGACACTTGATAAATTTACTATCAATTTCCTGGCTAGTATTATAAATGCGAATGTGTGCGGACGTATGGATGCTTACTTAATTGATTTGACTGTAATTTGGCATGTGTTAGATCCTGGACTTTGTATGGTATTGCCCAAGGAACGAATACTATACGGAAGAAACCGCCCAGTCTACTATAAAATGTCTTTCTGGACTAAATATTTCTGCTTAATCAATGTTTACGATGTTTAGTTGATCACTCTTAGGATATAGAATTGTTCGCTTCGTAAATCGAATCCCGTATAGGATATCAATAAGTTCATAGAAAAAGTAATTTCCTGCATATAAAAACTCTTGCTATTCATTTTCCTCCAGCTTATTAGATCTTTAGTTTGAGAATTAAACATAATGCAATCTTTACATAAGTATATAGTCTGAAGCTAAAATCTTATTTGTCTTATACAATATCCTACAACTTTATCATTTCTTAGAAACTATTTAGAACAAAGTATGCTTTATACTTGTAACTGCGTTAGTTAGAAACATGTTAAGCATTCCGCTTTCATCCTCAGAGGTCCCTTGACAGGCAGCCTCGCGGAGCAAATGTGACCTGATTTGTGGCAATCACAGAACTGGTATCTTAGAATAACATAACTAACTCAGAAATTTATGTCAGTCAAGTCAACGTAGACATAGAACAGCGAAAGTGCAGTGGCTATTTCACATAAATTCTAGTTAGTTCTAAACGGCTTTTCTACTGGGATTAGGAGTGAAATTGATGTTAGTCACTGTTTAGAAAGAGATAGGAAATTATTTTATTGAGTTAAGTGCAAATTGGAAGATGCAATTAACGGCGGAATATGGAAACAGGATTCTGACATTAATCATTACGAAAGAATTTAATGGTCGTACGCTTTTATAATTTATATAATCGAGATTATTGGGCAATGCTTGAGAATGAATATATTGTTACAATTATTGCTTCATTGTTACAACAATATCTAAATAATGATATTGGTTGTGGTTCAAGTAAATTAAAATTTCATGTTTAGTTAGTAGGTGCAGTGACCGACCTCGGGGTGAATGTTTAGTGCATATGTCTAGAGATTTGTTACCGTGCAATAGGGTTCAAATTCCAGTGGATAATTTAAAGTTGGAGCGACTTAAACACTTGTAGAGGTAAATATGCCTGTGGGCGAGGACGCTAGGTGATTCATTGCGTAGCCACTCGGACCTCAGATCGGATAGAGGAATAAAGATTTACTAAGATTATTATCAAGACATTATGCTTTTATCAAAATTGCTTTCAAGTGGGATATTTGATATGTGGGAGGCGATGTCTGTATATCGTCAATTAGCAAGCATTGAGACAAGTTGCCTACATTTACTGCAGAGGCGGCTTTAATACAAATTTATGTTGCTCCCAAAATTATAAAGATTAATTACCCCCTTTTTTAACCGTCTGTCATAAATCTCGGCTACTTGTCTACAAAGATAACAACTTAAATTTCACACGAATGCTCTCATACATTACATCTCTAATTAACACTATATACCTATTCATAAGAAGAAAGTTAATATATTATGGGAATATGTATTTGGTTTATTCGGTCTTCGGCCATTTTTGTTTGGAGATTTTTCATATCCATACTGTTTTTCAAGAACTTTAAAAACTGAACATATTAGTATAGAACAGTAATTTTAGTATTGATTTGTTGAAACAACAGTCCATGGTCTATCAATATTGTCAAGCTTAAAATAGCATCGATAGGAATACAAACCAAATTACGAACAATAAACATTTATGCATGGAAGTGTGCAGCTGATCCGACTTCATGCGTGTACATGCATATTCAAAGATCAGTTTCCATTTCGCGTGCGTAATCGGAAACGCGCCGAATCCATATAAAACTGCAGTAAAATGCACCCTAAGACGAGCGCAGTAAGGAAATGGTACTAACAAACTGTACGTCGATTATGATTTATTCATATCTAATTGACTGCGCCAAAGAGGAAGAGGTAGCAGGCAAAAAAGAGAGGCGAAAAGGAACAAACCCAGTTAATAGTGCAACGCGTGAGAGTGTGACGACGCTACACAAATTCTACGGAAAGTGATGGGCGCATTAGGAAAGTATTGACAGGTGTTGTTTTAATGTTGGTTAGTGAGCCAGCGTGCCAAATTGTATGGTTTGTCGCGCCTGGGAATAAAAGGGAAAGGATAACTGTTGTTTCTTAACTATGAGAAATTTTCAAACAATGTGTGTTTGGTATGGATTAGAAAAAACTATAAATTAGACGCAATTGAGTATAATGTATTGTTTGATTATAGTAATACCGCCTTTATAGTTTGTCTACGTAATTCGCGTTACACAAATGCGTCTTAAATATATAAGATGTCTATTTGATAGCATGTAAAAAATGTTTAGAGTAAAAAAACCGTATTTTAGATTTAATTAAAATCTTACATTAACCTCAAACTGAGCTTTTCTGTAACCCAATTAAGGCGAAATTAATTTTTGCGCTACCTTAACCTACTACATTTAAAGCCATATTGCTCGTCGTTTCTTGTAATTAACAGTTCCTACTTCATTAAAATATACTCAACCGGTTAATTGCGACATTCCTCGGTCACTGTCATTTTAATATTCGAATGTCGTTCTTGCGTGATCGAAGTTGTATCTTCTTTGATGTCACTCACGTGAGATATATTACATGTATTTAGTAACACAATATTACGTCTCGAACCTCGTTAAAGATTAATTAACTAATTAATATTGCCAATTAATTAATTACAAGACAATTTGTAGGTGTTACTGCTTGTTACTACGCCAATAATTAGCTATAATTCGTGGCCTTGTCTTGTAAAAAGATCGGTTTATGATTGAAATGTAACAATTATTTTTTAAGTGACAGCGGCCAAGCAAGAGATTCGCGTGATAATCTAAATTAAACTTTATAATATTATACAAATAGTAATCGCTTTCAATTTTGACGCGTCGAATCAAACAATAGGTTATAATCTGACAGTTAGTTAAATCACCGAATGGGACAGACTATACATCTGTCATTGATTGATTTGAATTTGTGTTTCGAAATAGGGCTTTATGCTCTGTGACCGATGACTTCGATGACAGATGGTATACATCATTAGCCCACTTGCTTGCTCGCTGTTTGTTTTTTTTAATAGCGGGTGGCTTGTGGGATAACAAATATTGCACCCCCGTAAGCGTTGGAAATTGGGCATAGAACAATATGGTTTCGTTCAAATTAATATCTTGTTAAAACTTTACTAGAAAAAAAAAATTCAATAAATTGAAAAATCATTTCATTTAGTTTAGTGGTCATACCAATGAGATAAAATGTAATGAAGGTAGGTGAATAACTTATCTAGGCATTATTTGTTGAATATTACCGGTATGTTTGATTAAAATATAAAATATATGCTAGCTGGTAGTTATCTTTAGTGATGCTTTTTGCTCATTCGTATAAAATGAAGCAAAATTTTATATGGTATTTCTTAATTTGGCAATCTGCACTCGAACATAACTTTAGATAATATTAATCACTTTCAAAATATTACAACAGCAATAGTTAAATCATCTACACTTATAATTCATCGTAACACCTATAATTACCTACTAGATTTACACAAAATAAATCACTGACTAAAACTACACAGTTGAAATTATTATTTCTGTCAGTTATGAGTGTATGCATAATGCGAATGTTTGATTATCAAACTATTGAAACGTAACGGCTAGTGTAACGTCTGCGATTAGATAGAAAATAGTCGGAAATATATGTAAATAACATACAATGGAAACGAGTAATTAATATCGAGAAATGTACACAAAATTCGTAAAAATATCTAAATGTATATAGTAGCAATAACCGTTATTTTAAATAAAACTACACATGCAAAAACATAGGCAACTTACCTATTAAAAACACCAACAATCACCATAGTAAAAAATCCAAGAGTCGATATAAACAACAGAATCCATCAGATGTACAACGTAATAGAACTCAATCATTCGAAATTCACATTTTGTTTTGTTAGCGTGATAAAGCAAGGGAGACGATCGCGCGCGCACGTTGTTCTGACAGGCACGTGACGTGCAATCCCTTAGCTGTCCGAACGCAAACTGAGCTCAGCTTTTGTGTTTATTCAAGAATCGACGACGCTTATTGGTGGATCGGTCTATGCGCCCGCGCTGAATTGAGATGCAATTCGGATAGTATCAACGTGTATTGTTATTTTGAAAATTATAGAAATTACATTTCTTATAAGTTAGAGGTACGTATGTTTTTATATCTTTAATATAGTTACACATTATTATTGTTATTAGTGATTTTTAACTAAGCTCAGAATATGTAGGATTATTTTTATTATACTTTTTTCAAAATATGACCCTGAAAGATAGCTTATTCAAAAATCAAAATCCAAGAGATATCTGCAAGAGATATCTAAATCTTTACAGCGTTTTTATAGCGTTTAAAATACTTATACATATATTAAACTTAACGTGTCAATTTTTTCGGTACCTTAATTTGAACAAAGACTAGTGCAGTGTTCTTGAAAGCCTGTCTGTACACTATGAAGATTTATACGGCCCTAAGTAATGTATTCCAAAGGTAACGGGGTATCATTTGTCGTGCGTTACTCACCTGTCTTAGGGATGCGACACAACTCTTCACTCAGTTTTGCGAGGCATACTAATGCTGAGTATAGGAACTATGGTTGATGCGTAAACTAGAGGGTGTCATATAGGCACGCGTAGATGATTATAGTAAGTACTTAAATAATTGAAAGTAACATTGCTGTGTTTAAAAGGACCTAAGTCAATACGTTAATATATTTGAGAAAATATGATTTATATAAAATCAAATACAACAGATTGTTTCATAATATGATGAAGTTAGTAGATAAAAATTTCGATATATGTATCTATCTCACCAATTTTTGAATCTCTTACTTATGAAAAGAGATTATTTTTTTGTTTTGTATTTTTTTATGCCATTATAATATCCTGACCTGGACAATGAGTAAAATATACCTACTTAATAGTTTGTTTTTTTGGCTAATACTGCTACGAGCAGATCGGATTTCAACAAAAAGGGATGTAGTCTTATAAAAATTATTACGGATACAGAGAGACCGCTGATCCGCACATATAATAAGACTCCGTTAGTTAAGTTATAGCACCGTCATACGGTAACATACTAAGAGGCATCTTCATGCAGCTTATAGATGCAAATTACAAGGTGCATTAAATAGAAACTTGGTTATAGTACATGATCATCGGCTGTAAGTCGGTTACTAAGGCAATGTCTCTGTGATCTGCAATCAGAAATCAGAACCAACTATGAATCCAGTAGGTGTTTATAACTGTTATTATTTAAACGTACCTTTAGAGTTTAGATAGGCGTCAAGGAATCATGAAGTTAACAACTTAATCTACAAGTTTTAAGGTCACTATAATGGTTTTCCGGCTTTATATTTAGTATCTAATTTTGACTCAAGAAAAAGTGTATCCTTCCAATCATTCTGAATAATATATTTCATTCATAGAAGATTCAAGATACTAATATTATAGCTTAATCACCAATAATAATCTCAGAATCTATAGAGCTTTTTCAAAAATTTCCTACCAGTAGTTAAAATAAGTAACCAAACAAAGAAAATAATAGTACATTATATATACAAAATAACAGTAAAATATGTACCAACATACAGTATTCGTTCATTCATTCATTCGTTATCAACACTAAAGCAATGGAGCGTATTAGATTTGCATATCGCCAAGTACGTTACGTAAGCGAATTGCAAAGTGGGTCAGTGACCTTTTCACTATACCTGCTTTGTTTCTTATCAAGATTAAAGCTTCCTAATTGGGAATGAGAGAAAGAGCCGAGGGGACGTACTGCGGCGAGTAAATCGGGGTCACTGGGCTAGTATGCGACCACCTGTATAATTCCCATTCATAGGCTATTGTATCCTTTTGAAATAATTGGTAACGATAAATGTAATTCAGAAGACAAAAGTGTTCTTAATCATGGGAATAAGTTTAGCACTGATTTTATATTATAATAAATTGTATAAAAATATTTGTAGACTAATCCCGCACTGTAGTTTTTTTACCCGCATTCTTTCTTGTAGTATTTATTACCTACGTAAATGTCGTATTATCCAGTTTCTAATCTATTTGCATGCAAAATTTTGCCCACATCCTTTGAACGATTTTTGCATGAAAGCATATAGTACTTACTAGTATACATAAAAACACGTATAATATTGTTACGGTGGATCATAGAGAAATAATTTATTGTTAAGTTGCTTTTGAAATTTCTTAATATTTAATTACTATTTAATTTCTTAACATTAACTTTGCTTTGACAGGTCTCCGATTTAAGAAAATGTTCTGCAATACTAGATGTCTAACTTTCGACGATAAGGGTCAAAACTATCTAAGTGTCAGACGGACGAAAAATTAAGTTTAACGGTAAATTATAAAACTTTGTTTTTAGTGAAGCTAATGAAAATTAAATATTCAGTTGAGGTTCAGGGACCTTTAAATTTTATAATGTGTAAGATCGTCTTTCTAATATTAGCATTAAAATATTCAAATAGCGTTAAATAATATCTTTTCTTTTGGCCTATATATTATAACTAGGTGTGTTACGCTTTTTTGTATATTTTCGGGTTCGTCAATAGAATTTTGAAGAAACAAATGAAAAAACTTCTTTAAAGATCGCTTCAGTAGAAGACACACTGTAGCATTTATAATATGAGTGGAGATATAACTTGTATCGAATAATATTATTAATTTGTCTTTCCTTTTAATTCTAAACAAGTCTCATGACATATTATACTTCTTAATCACATTGCTCAAAATCAATGACTTTTGGGCTATATTATATGAGTAATATAAATAAGCATTTATATGCTACATAGTTGGTTTAGCGCTTGCATAGATAGCGCTCAGATAAATACCATGTCCCGAAGTCGGAACACGTGTAAGTCCTGATTAAAACAAACACCCAGTTCGCAGGAAACTTTATTGTTGCGGAGTCTTCGGGGCAAAAGTGATCTAGATTTTGCTTGCACGTGTTTTGAAACACAATTCTTTTTAACTTTGTATGGTTGCAGATAAATATGTACTTAAATGTATATCACATGCTTAGTACCAACTATTAATGATGCACGTACGATGTAGTACTTTATTTGGTTGTATTTTATAAGTGTTCAATAAAAGTATAATTTAACACATTCAACATTATAAATACATTTAACACAAAAATATTTTATTAGGTTAGGTACTTGGTTTTCTCAATATTTTTAAAATGACTAATACAATTATTCTGTCACGTCATTTATTTGAATATTTTTTCGTATAAAAGTGATGTGTTATTATTAGTGTGTTATACTTTTTACTGAAGTCGACTAAAAACTGTTAATTTTTTACAAAGTCGTAGGGATAAAGTGTATGTACAGTTTCGCTTATCAAGTTCTTTTAACAGCAATCTTATCACTAAAAAACCGTTCTTCGTGCAATTCCTCAAATTGTTACAGTACCTTATCCTTTTGTGGTGGCAGAAACATGATACCGTCAGTACAACGAACAATCTTACAACAAGGTCGTATCATAATTGCTCTGTCAAGAATGACCGTATAAACTTATCGTTGAATCAAAGGTACGAAATTGTTGTACAGAGGCGTTGACCTCACTGTTTTAGATCTTGGGTAAGTTGTAGAAGGGTCAGGGTCCTTCAACCTATTATTAACTCTGCATGGGACTTCAATCGTTTCTAAAATTACGTTATAAATATGACATATTTATCATGAAGTCGTTATTGTTTGAGGAAATAATTTGTATAGATCATAATGGATTGAATTTTAATGTACCTACGTACTATTTAAGACAATGATATGACAAAGCGTTCAATTTGCGGATTTTTCTCGGGTCAAAATCACTTAAATTAGGGTAAAACTTTTGTAATAATTAATGATTTTACAAAATAAATTATCTATAAGTAGGTAATTAGACGCTATACGAATTTCAAAATGTCAATTTTTATCAAATTATATAATATGCTTTAGATAGATTCCATTAGCGTTATCAACACACATACATAATTTATATACTTACGTAATAATGTAGAAAGTATAAATTTTCTTATGTCAGGACTTAAAAGTAGAAATTACCTGAAAAATAAAAGAGTTCTCTTTAATATTTGTATAACAACTCTCCGGAAACAATATTGCTACTGTAATAACAATTTATTATTTCCATAGATAAGTGGTTTAGAATAGCTTAACCTATAAACATTTCCGAACAAAAAGATTTCAAATAGCTTATGAAAATTTCATCAAATTATAGGTAATATACTTCAAGTATAATATTTGCCTTCTAATCCCCGGTTTTCATCACAAAATTTCAAACCAACCTCATTAGCATTAAGTCCTCTGCAACATTTGCATTGTCAGCCGGTTTTGCACGACACCTTACAAGTTCAATTGTGATCAACTTGTTTTAAATCTCGTTTGATTCCATTCCGATGAGAGCGTGATCGAGTTTGGCTCCATCATTTTGAATTAGATCTCAGCTAGACGGGTTTTAGCGGATTCAATTTGATGTTTTTGCGTGCACCCGTTGCAGTTAGCCGTGAAATGCGTAATTCGGAATACACTAACATACTTTTTTGATGTTATTAATTTTAGAACGCCTCAAATGATTTATATTATGGTAATGTATTAGCTGCTTTTTATTTTGTTCTTTAAATTAAATTGATTTTTTAGCGGGAGTTATTCACTGATGATATTAAAAATAAGACTAAGAATAGTTTGAATGTAGAAGCAACGTTCAGTTAAGATTATACTCGACCCTTATTAACATACAAAATATCGAAGGCAGCCGAAAATTAAATTAGCCTTTCAAATTGTCCGAACTTCATTCCTCTACCTAATTTGGAGCAATTCATATGCTTGCCTGAAGCTGTAAAGTCTCGAAAGGCAATACGCAATAATTATTGCACTTTGGAGAAGCCCAGAAGGCAAGATTTGATGCTTGAAGCGAACAAGCTTAGAAACAATTCATAATTGCTTTGAATGTTATTCTTAGCGTTCCAACTCATAATTATATCGTGAGTTTGTCGGCCACATTTCTTAGAACAGATAGCTCGATTCAAAATAGACTAAACAATATACAAATTTAATTTGTTAATAATACACATGAGATAAAGTTGATAAGGAATTTATATGTAATTGAAAGTAACGAGACGTTTTTCCGATAGAGTATTCGTCTTAGTATAGCTTTATCAATGTTCATCTAAATTGGTTGTTTTTAAATTACCCGAGAAGCGAAGGCGTCTTCATTGGATCACTCCTAAAAGGGTATTGCTATATAGAAGCACAATCAAGTGTGCTGTTATAAATTCTAAATTACAGACCAAAGGTCTTCCCGCTTTTCACTGAACGCGGGATCGGAGCCGTGATTATGTTGCTACGAACGATTTTAACGATGTTACATTTCTTACTAGGTAATAGCTTCATGTTTGAGCTTATTCAATTGACATGGTAAAGATGGATGAAGATATTGTTTCTACGCTAGTTCAGATTAGGTTAATGTTTATTAAAACTGTGTATTTGTTTGTTTAATGAGATCTTATAGCATTCGAAAATATGTAAATGTAACGCAATTTCGACCACTGCTATAACAGTTATAGCTGTTGCCCTCGACTCCGTCCGCGTGGACTTCCATATAAACTTTGACCCCCCCTTCCCCCCTTATATCCCTTTTTTTCCAGCTAAATACTAGCCTATGTTACTCTACATCATTTTAACTAACTGTATGCCAAAATCAGGTCGATTAATTGCTTAGCTACAGTGTGAAGGAAGGACAAACAAACAAAAAAACACACTTTCACATTTATAATATTGGTATTAATTGCTTATGCTTGTTATAGGTAAAACACGTTTCAAAGTCCCTAAAACCTTAATTTTAGATTAAATATAAATTGGCGTAGGTACTGTTACACAAAAAAAAGGGAACAAATAGTACTTATTCTCATACAACAAATAGGGTTGGTATCATGTTATAAGAACAGTGGTCACTTAAAGCTTTATCTTAAACTTATTGCCCCTTCGACAATGCAGGACAATAGTAGCGTGACCCAGTAAGGATTTTTCCCACAAAACAACAATACGATACAAAAGGATGCTGTTATTCACGCAGTTAACTCTATTACATTACCTTTGAAAAAATGGTCACCTTACGTATATACAGAGTGTTTATTTTGTTAAGTTTATTAGTTCCAGGCTTAGAAATTAATTGAAAAGTCAATTTAATGTCTAAAGTGTATCTCTATAGAATTAATTATGCTTTTTACAGAATGAGGTAAATTATATTACGCGTCACGAATCTTTAGCGCTGAACGAAACTTGCGCAGAAGTCAAAAATAAGGTATAGACGTAGCGGCGTGGCGCGCGGGGCGCGTGATACGACTATTACGAGCGCGGTTCTACCGATGCGCAGCTATTCTCGTCAATCGGTAAACGTAAATGACGCGTACTATACTTACCTAAAGTATTTTAAACGCAAGATTTAGTTTTTATGCAAAAACTCTCTATAACAGACACTATTGCCATAACTATGTAACACAAATACCATACAAACATATAAAATCCTTTTATCCTTATATAAAACTTATATAAAGCTCAGAATCTAAAGTGTTTTAAAAAAATAAACATACTGTATACAAAGACTTTGATGCAAGCTTCAGCAAGGTGCTACATAATACAAGTGTTGAACTATTATCATAAAGGGACAATGCACAAGACAAGAGGGCAATAAAACCAACCCCGGGCAATGACCTCTCTGTGTGTTTAGATAGCGTTCTTGCATAACGTTTAAAACGCTAAATATTTTATTCATTGCAAGACCAAAGCATTGTAATTGCTTTAGAAGACAGAGAATGTAAATGTTACTATTTTTATGAATATTTTAACTATTAAATTACTTTAAGGTTTGGAAGAAGAGGGAACATTTTAAGTACTTGAGTCTTATATGTACATATAAGTTATAGGATAAAAATTACTAACAATCACCAATAGATTTGGCCACTTACAAAAAAAGTAATTATATAATGCGGTACTCAAATATGCGTTCCTACAGCAACGTAAGCGAACCGTTTATTTTTTTAAAAATTCAAATAAAGAACGTTACACACAAAACGGTTACATCCACCATAGTCTCAAGAACGATCTCTGAAAACCACAAATTCCTCCAATATAACACATCAGATACTGTCGCAATTCTATGGGTTTCTCGGCGAGTATTTCACAGCATTAACTATCTATTAAAGCCGTGAAAGAGATAAATTATCTGTCGTTTAAAGCACTCGAATCTTAAATCTCGATCGATGCTAGTCACAGAAATCAAGAGAATAGTGCCGGGGTACAATAGGCTCTTTCCTTTGTGACGATCGAGTAGGTACTAAGTGAAAAATTCTTATAATACTTCATTTGTTCATTCAACTCGAGATACTTGAGGTCTGAGTAACATGGAATGTCTTCTAACTATGCATTAGTTATACCGAAATACTGAAACGTTATAAGGACAACTCAAATCGGTCCGATTTGACAGCTGTCAAAATTATTATGCATGAGGCGTGCTTAAATTTTATTTTCGTATGAGTAATTGGCGATTAATTAGTTATTATTGTTACTTAGCTAGTAATGAATCTACTTTTGACGTTATTCTCGCAAAATACAGGCTCTTGAAAAATTATATAAAAGATACGTAATAAATGGATTTGGGAATTATTTTATCATTTCAATTTTGTTCAAAACACTTTTAATCCGTTTAAAAGCAACTTAATCCGGGCCAACCAAATAATAGACTACAGACAATACTAAAAAACTCTACGTATACCATATGTGAAATAATTTAAACACTGTTAACACAGCCAATATTTAGACATAGCCTAAATGAAGTTATTACGCGTATATAATTGGGAACATCTGGTAAGTGTTAATTTGAGTGCAACTCGAGTCCGCGATAAAGTATTACATTACTCTGACCACCAGATCGAAAACGAGGGTTGGCCATACAAGTTTTAAAATTAAAATTAGGGTTGAACCCTCTACGTTGAGATTACTTGTAAGTCCAGATTACGCGGGCTTAATAGCGGATTTAAAATGAGACTTCTAAATTTAAATAAACGTGAGCTGAATTAAAAATTGCGGGAAGAGGCAGTGCTTCAAGTTTTAATTACACCTTTTTATTTATTTAATTCTTTCATCCTTGGAAATTCTTATGCAATAGGTATACCTTTTATATCATTAAAAGTTCTTCTTATCATTAAGAGTTCTTTGAACTTAAACATGAACTAAAAATTTTTTTTTTTCAATATTAGCAATATTACCAAATACAGATTTATTGAGCTGGTGTGTAAGGATTTCAAAGAAATGAGTTTAAAAGTTTACACGAATACTAAGTGTTAAACGAATGCCCCTTTTAATTAGATTTTAATCAGTTGTAAGAAAAACATTTGGCTTTAATTAATAATTAAGATTTAGGATGTTAAGTACGAAGCGTTTTCTAAAACATTTTTAGCTTTAATTTTATTAAGATTCTATTTTGGAACAACCTTGAACATTAATTTCTTTTTAAATAAAATTTTGCGGCGTTTCTCTATTACAACATAATTAAAACAAATGACCCTTTCTTTTGGATGATAAATTGCGATGAGTGATGACAAATTATATCTTTCTATTATACCTACTCTTAAAACGAAATATATTTTTATTAAACCTTATATTATGTTAAGATTTTTAATATGTCTTCTAGTCGCAGTGTTTCTAAATATGAACAAAATAAATATCAATTACAAAATAGTTTTCATTTTGTAGCTTAAGCTTAACAAATATTAGCAAAGTAGTTAAAATATCTACTTTTTATTTCGAAAATTAAAACAATTCCTCTACACGTTGTAGGGCAGTAAAAATAACGTCCAAAATGTGCCCATCGAGGCAATAAAAACGGCACTTATAATCCAGCGTCACATAAAACGAGGGCTCAAATTAAAAGGTCGACACTTTTATTGGACGATGAAATATGTTTCAAATATTGGTCTAAGGTATGCCATCTTATGCCATTTTTTCAGCGGAAGATAATTTTTTAAAAGACCCCTTAGTAATTAATTAGGTTGATAAGCTGCCAGTCTCTTGG
>JADANM010005346.1:4258220-4275071 GCA_026213755.1 Eurema hecabe | reverse complement strand
AAAACTTCAAAAATCGAAACTGTTTTCGTTTATTGTATTTATACCGAAAGCGGACCCTTTGTCAAAATTTTCACCTTCCGACAACAATATCGTACACGCGTCACAGATGCGAACTGAATTTACATATGTATAGAATTTATTTGAATATGACAGCAATTCATCACGACAGCGCCCTCTGGTGACCTTTGGCACCTTTCACGATCTGTTGCGACTGAAGTGGGTAGAACTAAATGTTGATACGCGGTTGATTGTAAGGCAAAACATTGCGTACAGATGCTGGACGCTTTGTAAATGAAAATTAATAATAATATTACCGATGACGTCACATAATTTTAACGCTTTTCTATGTGTCATATAGACGGTAGACCTGACTACTGGGTTACCATGGCAACCATTTATTAAAGTATTACAAAATTTCTAAAAAACTTCTTTAAGTACACAGATAAATAATCCATTCTATAAAACCTTGTAGAAATTTATTGCAGTATGTTTGTTTAAGCAAGTAACCTTAAAACGACTAAGAACAACCAATAAACATTTCGTACGTGATCTCAAATAGTTTTTACAACTATAATATACCGTCTATAGATATACCGCATCTTTAATAAACACTACCAGGGGCTTGACTCATTGTCCGGATGTGCAATGTTCTTGTAGCATGACAATGTGGCGCACCCCTTTGATAGATTAATTTGCATTACACGAGACAATTTGCACTTCTACTGAAATGATATGACATGTTTACGACGATCTATACACATTTACGATGCTTTAAAATCTTGTTAACGTTGTATTTATTGAAGTAACTACACGATTGAATTAAAAAATAATGCAAATAAATGCCTTTCTCTTCTTTGTATGAGAGAGTGTTTTGTATGAGAGCGCAAATGAGCGTTATTAGTTTAAATTGGTACATATATAGACGCACAATATACAGTCGTATTAAAAAACCTCCTCCTTTTTGAAATCGCTTAAGAAATAAAACAACGCCGCCCATGGAGATCGCCCATAAATCATAATATAATTCCAACCCTTAAAGACGCTTTCTTTATGTATTTCTCTTATCTCTATGTGCAGAAAGTCTAGTTTAATATAGGGTCATATAGTAAATAATATGTACACCTATTTAGCTAATAGTTCTACAGTCTGGTTAAATTCAGTAGCTATTATAGCAGTAATTATGAATGTGAGAAAAACAACCATTAATTATGAACCTCGTCAGCACTTTCTAAGTCACATGCAACGTGTTACAAAATGCTTTGACTTTGATTAACAACTTTTATAATATCCTTTATTAAATCGTATTATAATTTTAACATGCATCTCCTTTTACGTGCGAATAATTTTGGATACATTAAATTAAAATGTCAGTTTCAAAATAGTCTTTAAATAAATAGTATAGCAATACAGACTGACATATATGACATTCAACTATTATTATATAGTTAGTTAAATAGGAAATATATTGCTCTTAGTTTGAATGCTCTCAACAAGTTTTAAAACAAGATCAACATCAATATAGTACTTAGTGTTTGTATAAAAAATAAACTCGTATTTCACGAAGCACTTAACAATACCGCCAATTCAATTGGTAACAATGGCACTCATATTTCGAGGGTGTTGAATTTATTGATGTTAGCAAAAACATAGCAAATATTTTTTTGGCAAGCTATACCTGACGCCCCTTGCAGTTCAGAGTTCAGATAATAATAATAAAGGCTACAATTAAATTAATGATAAGTTATGTGAAGACAGAAAATATATTTATTTTAAAACCTATACTCGTAAGATTTTGACATAACTCGTAAGTGTCAATTGAATAATTCTTATAAGGCCTTAATAAACTTACCTATATTTAGAATAGTTACAAAAAAATATTCAAATGTTAATACCGACACTATTATGACACCATGATTGCACTTCAAGCAACGAAACAGGCTCTGATTTATTAAATTAAAATTTTATTGTCAAAGCGCTAAACCCACGACTTAAATTAAATGGCCCGTGAAAAATCCCTGTTATCATAAATATTCTGTCAAACAATGTCCACAATGGGGGCTCAAAGGTAAAATTTAAGAGAGATTTAATAAAAACATTAGGAATGCGCTTTGTGATACAATTAATATTTATATTTGTAAGAACATTATTTTTAATTCTAATTACTTAGATAGGAAACATTAAGAATTTTTCATCGCTTCTAGTGATTATAGTTGGTAATATTTAGACCTAAATCGATAATTATTCTCACAAATGAAACATTTAACATTAAATATTTTAAGTCAAGCGTAAAATATTTCGAGAACTTCGTTTAAAAACCGGAAGCTTTGATAGTGAAATATAAACATAACTCACATATTTGACTTGAGTTAATTACGTTAGTGTATGGGACTTATTATTTTTATAGCGTCAAATTCAAAATGACGTCACAGTTCTTGAGCACCGACAATTGCTCGTGTCCGGCACGCGTCTTATTAAATTATAAGGAAACAAACCGGTAGCGATTTAAAATATCCTGACTTCACCCTTAGTATATTTTTACCCGACTACGGCAAAGCCAAAGGAGGGTTATGATTTTGACAGGCTATGTATGTATGTATGTATGTATGTATGTTCATCTGTTCCCTCGTAACTTCTAAACCACTAATCAGAATTCGACAAATGACATATCATTAGAAGCGTCTTAATTGTCCGCTGGTTATAGGCTATATAGATTTTCACCAAATTCAATGTGGCGCCCTCTAGCGGACAAAATATACAGAGTAAAAAAATAAAGTTAAGCTAGATATGCCGTGTTTGGTATCATTTTAAAGCGCTTCACTTGTACATTTCGAATATATATATATTACTAGCATTTGCTTGTGACTTTACCTGTATTCATGGGGTACTTTTATACTTTTTCAGCGTCGTTTTTTGTCGTAGTTGGGTTTTAGTTTTTTTACTTTATCTTGTTATAGTTTGTTTTTGCAAGGGAACGTCGCCGGAAGACGAGGCACGTGTAGCATCCAGGTGTTTTTACGATATTGGGATATGTTGGCGAAAGATACCCCATCTTGCAACGGTCTACTGACCTTTTTTCCCTATTTTTTGCTAGTAAATATTTTTTGCCCTTCATATTTGTAAAATGAAACTATTATCTTACTTCTGTATACGATCGTTTTCTTCTAAAATACTAATAATACCAAAGCAAATGGAATATAAGTTCCATTGAAATCGATATACTTTGAGTTGTTGATTGTTAATGAATCTGAACTACGAATCATTATTCAGTCGATTGTTATCGAGTACTTTAGTACAACTGTAGGACTAATCTTAGATTAGTCTTAGATTAAGATTTATAAACTCCAAAACCAACCACTTTTTGGTCCAAAAATAGTAAGTAGAACGCACAACTCGTTTCAAAAACCATTAATAAGTAATACATAATTTCTAGTCAAAACTGGATCCACGCAAATATACCAATTTAAGCTAGTAACTGGTTTCAATTCTATTGAAAGCCACTGAAAGGTTTGTCGGTAAAACTTGCTTTGGATTTTTCCTTTCCATTTCAAAGCTAACTACATTGTGTTGATCCACGCCTACGGATGTCCTAGCGATGTTTCTTACTGCAATTTTTATTAAAGAATTGAAACGGCGACGGCTTATAGATTGCCTTCCAGGATTCAATTGTACAAGTTGTTTTGTATTGTAGCTGTATGTATTTTATTAATACAGCTGGTATTCAGTTCGGTTTATAATTATGTTAGAGGAATAATTATTATGGTTAGTATTACAGTAATGATTCTATACCTTGAAGCGATTTAGTATTTTTGAGAAAGTTACGTTATAGGCATTGAGAGTTATTGGTAGATATAAAGGTATAAATGTACATATTATTTTGAAAAAAAGGTGTTGGTTATACGCAGGTTAAATCACTGCTTCTAATTAAAATACAAAATTGTCATAGATATATTAATTTAATGATTGTATAATTGAAAAATTGAAACATTGCTTGGTTATTGGACAAGCTATATAGCTACCACGTGGACTAATCTTTAAATAGTAGGTTTATAGAAATAAAATATTATAGATGATCTTATTATCACTATAAAATAGTCATAGTATAAAAATGATAAAGTGATTCAAGAGGGAGGTTTAGGTATATGTATAATAGTACATGCATAATATATTATAGGTACATGCGAAACCAAAGCTGGTTAGGGACCATGATATAAAAATGCAACATATAATATATGCTGTCGAGTTTTTTATACCTACCTAAGTTATATAAAACAGCTGTACCGTTAAAGTTTTTACTTTTTTAAATTCGTTTTCTTCTTAAATGCTATTTAAGAAGTAAACTATTAAAATGTCGTCGAAAACAGACAAAAAATTATTCCACGTTTATTGAATTAAATACATTTGTAATTCGTTTCATCGGGTGTATTATGATTATTTTTACAGCTTGAAAGAACAAGGATAATTTATTTTGGGTCTGAGTCCTTGTAAGTCGCAAACAGATGTGTCTTGTTAATGTTAAGAAACCCTTTCGAAGTTTAATGACGCGTTTCGTCTTTATATTATTTTATCTACATTAGGTACTGTAATTTCCTTTTGAAATTAGTTTTATTATTTATGAGGAAGTTAAGTCAAGCGTTGGCATAGTTATAATTTACCACCGTGCAAAATTATGATTAACATTGTCAGGTTAATACATAAGTACATGTTTAAAAATACGTTGCAATAAAAAAAATATTATCTAAAAATCTACTGTTTTTTATAACAAGCATTTTTAAATTTTGGTGTGAAGTTGGATGATACTAAAAAGTTTATAATATAAACCTAATGTATTTTTTCGCCAGTGAATTACTCAGTGTATTACCTGCTTATAATATTATGGATTATAATTCAATTAAAAGAGGTTTTTATTAAAATTAAATTGTATTTCAAACTACTATGAAAAAATTAAAAACATTGCCATCTAGCGGCTATAAATAGTATTTGTGGTGTTATATCGATATAATTCAATTGGAATATGCACTAATAGTTCAGTATAAAATCCCTAGGTGGCGCTTTAATCAAATTTTAGTTTCAATGAAATACTATGACTATTATACTACTATGACTATATGCAGTATGACTATTAGTATGAAATCACCATATTATTTTATATTTATCGTTTATGTTAGTTAACTTTTTAAATATATTTAAAGGTAGAGATTAGAGATTATTCATTTTTAATTGATACAATATCTCTAATAAATAAAATAGTCATTATATTGTGTTCTTTTGATTGAAAACTTCTTCTGTTAGCCTAGCCATGCTGATATCACAGGACGTCTGGGTAGATCCCAAATCCCAATATTAAGAAGTTCTTTGCTACATGAAGGTGTCAGATGTCAGGCTACAAAAAGGGGACGCCGTTATTGATGTATTACCGATAACTAACCGAACTCGTGTCTAAATGTAATATTATAAGACCGTACCTTAGGAAAAGTAGTGAAACTAACATTATAATAATTGCACCAACGTAACGTGATCCCACACCGGTGAGTATTTTGCAAACATCGGCTAAGTTATAACAAAGTTATAGGAGGTCCCAGTAAATTGGACGGTCTAGATTTCTTGTAAACGATATTTTCTTTAGCCTCCGAAGCGGGATAAAATAACATTGTTACAAGACGTGTCTTTGACACGTTAAACCTTTATCAAAGGTGAGGGAAAATGATTTATATTGACAATATTAGTTTCGGCTACATTTTTTAGTATATTGATATTATTAAAGACTTCATCCGAACACTAATCACAAAGCTATAGCAAAATCTATGAATAGAATGTAGATGCTATTTATAAAAAGCAATAATAAGTACCTACACGAAATTTACACAAATACTAGAACTAGAATTTCATGTTCTATTTAATTAACCAAAAATAGACAAGTATTATAGCCATATAATACAAAAAAAGAATTATGATTCATACATCTCCATAATTACAGTAAATATTATTTTCTCGGAGAAAATAAAACACATAAAAATTCAATTTAATCTGTTCATTTCACGGGTCGTTACTCGTTACCATAAAACGGACTTGCAATGTACTGTTGTGTTACAGTCTTTAATTCAAGTCGATAGCTATGAAAACCATAAAATATTTTAAGAATCCCTGCGTGATGTTTTACTTAGAAATTGTGTTCATTTATTAAAAAGTAAATGTATATGTTATAAGCGATATTTGATTGGTAAAGGAAATATAGTGTTTAGTCTAGTTAGTAATAATCAGTTCTATTATGTCTGTAGAGAATAAAGTATAGTACGCGTAATTTATGTTTAGCGATTGATTGAGTATAGCTGGCATCGGTCGGTGCGAGAAAGACAACACGTCTGGGACAATCAACCAACGCTCAATCGACGCTCGCGCACCCGACGATCACGCGCCTGTATAACTTATTTTTGACTTCTGCAGGTTTCGTTCAGCGCTAAAGATTCGTGACGCGTACTATACATACAAACAGTCGTACAGTCGATGACAAAAATTAATAATGAATGAAAAAAAAAACAATCAACAACGTCCATGTTTATTTAAAAACCATTAGATATTTTATCAACAAAGTCCATATTGATGAACTACGATTTACCTGGAAATTATTAATTAGGTATGTATACATGTAAGTAAACCTAATTGAAAATTTCGTTGAAGCAGTAGAGTCTCTTATATCAGTAAGATGTTTAGTTGTAGTAGTTTAGGTTCATTAATAAATTTCTTATAATACCCTGCTCCAAAATGTAGTCTACTGCGTGGGTTCGTAATTCGTATCTATTAATTTTCAGCGATCAATACACTTAGTAGTATTTAAGACTAAACTTTTATCAATTTGGAATAGAAAGTTAGACACTGCTCCATTATTATACTTTAATTAATATTAACTAGACATTTTAATAAAACGTCAACATTCAGTATAAAGAAAAATATTTTCTTAAGTACACTAAGCTACAAAGAAAAACGTAACCAGAATATTTATTTTCCTTTTTCTTACCAAGCATTACGATGTCTTTAAAGAATAATGACAAAGTTTTGAGCGCAGACTATTTCTAAGAACCAAGAAGTGCACTGCAGAAATGAAACTACAATTTACTAAGCTTATTAACGTTCTACTGTTCCTCGCATTGTTTTCGCAAAATAAAGTTTATTATATGCTTTATCTCGAAATACATTGACCTTGACTTTTGTAATGGAACAGGAAACACTAATTGTATTATTGACAAAGCTTATGTTTGGAATCTTGCCAGGATAACAGAAAAGTATGGAAGTTCATTTCTATCTTCAGCGACGGCGCGGCGGCGACCGGCGACAAACTTCTATATCTCATTTAGTTTTACGATCGCAAACAATTCCATAGTTTGTTTGCTATTAGAAAAAAACTATACGACGCTGTTTTGATCTCTCCAGTCTTATTGCCGATACATTACTATTAATGGCCCCGAAGGAACTGTAAAAATCCGATGTTCTAGTGTTTCAGACGGCCTCATTTTGGAGTTACAATTATTATTGGTGAACAAAGGGATTTTACCCATATAAATCTTTTAGACAATGTAGAGGTGGATTCTTTTTATTTTATGTAAGCAGTGTATTAGGATAATTTTCTTTCCTTTTCATACATGAGTATATATAGGGCAGCTATAACCATTGAAAATAAACACAAACAGATAATGTGTAAGGAATAATATATGTATAGAAAAATAAATTCTTCGTTACCGGTAAGGAAGATATGTATAATCATACATTGTGGTTGAAAATGCTATATTCCACCCTGTATACCATATAAGACACACGAAGACGTTGACGAAGTATATTTTAATGACGTTTTTACGAAAACTATGAGCGATTTGGTAAATAAATTTCGACCCCTCGGGTCAAAAAGGCCATATAACATTACGCTATAGTGTTTGGTTGAGGCAACAAGGGCATACATACCTCGGGTCGCGATTATTGATTCGAAAATTCAAAGACTTACCCATTTGTTTGCGGCTCTGGTGACTCTTCATCGTTACTAACGATTGACTCTAACATCTGAATCTTCAACATTTTGATTGATTACATGACAGTATACGTATCACTTGCACAAACACCGATCACTTTGAATGTCCACCTGAAACAATTACAAAATATAATTAAAATTTAAAGTAAGCTTTAATAGCTACACAACATTATAAAAGAAAAATGTATGGATATGTAGATATGTTAAGCTTTCATGCCAAATTAACTGCATGGATTTATTTGGCTGATGTTTGGCATACAGGTAGATCAAAGTCTGGATCCTTACTAAAGATAGTTTTTATCCCATTATTGTCGAATCTTGGCGTACGTGTACCTACGTAAGAAAAAATTTCTTTGGATTAGAGATTAATTGAGAGACTTTTTTCCTATAGTAAATTAAATAATACGTATAACTTAATTCTTTTGAGTGTTTCCAATATCCTTTACCTACAATATAATTATAATTGAGGCTTCATTCTGCAGGTGAGTTTCGCGATAAATAATTAACTGATTTAATATTCTTATCTAATTTTAGATTACTTTTGTGGTAATCACTAACGTTAGAATAATAACGTTAATGTTTATATCTTTCCTGACAAACTAATCATATAATAAAGGGATTTTTGATTATTTTATATTAATGCAGTATCTATAAAAAACAATTCAACTCGGAACAGATGAGCAGACAAGCTCGGAACAGAGGATGGAACTTATGTGAACTAGCGCTAGTGCTGTGGGTCAAACTGAGAAAGAAGGAGCCTGCCAAGACACAGCCGTGTGCCAGAAAGAGACAGACTAGCGCCGTAACGCGTTACGTTACTAAGCGATTTATCCATAACTATAACATGATTTCATTTCTAAATAATATAAAGCGTAATAAGCTATTTGATTATACCTAACTGCAATTTCTTTATTTAGAGAAGTTTGTCTTTTTGGAAAATAAAATGTAAAAAGTTCAATGAATGTAGATTATAATTTGATGAGAACAAGATATTAAGTTAAAATGATATCTTTAAATGTTCGCGTCATTAAACCAGGCTAAACAATTAATAGCGTTTCTCTTAAACAAGTGTGGATTTCCACGGCATAATTATACAGTTCTGACAATATTAAGAGTTTGAAGCATCTTTGAACTTTACACCGGAGCGCTTTCCACTTGGAGTGTCTTTGATCGCTGTAATTAATTGGAATAGTTACGGGTTTCTCAGCGTCTACGACTTTTTTTGCTATTACAATGTAATTATGATAAGTTAGATAATGTTGCCCTGTTAAATAATTTGTTGTAATTCCATTCTATTGTTTGGACTAGTAATTCGAAGATGCCTCCGACCGTTTTTTTCTAAAAAGAGTACAATTACTAAGGGACCTACTCATTACCCTTGTGTGCTTATTTATAACTTTTTACCGAAATGGGTGTTCGATGTGGTTAAACTTGAACAAGATCAGTAAAAAGGAACGACCACTACTGCGATGCTAATGTTGGGACCATTGTCTTTTTTCTTACCTGCCAGCTCCCACCCGCAATTGTTCGAACCTTTCGTGACGTCATTAAGGATAGTTTGGGACTCGATTTTTTTCCTATGAATCCTAAATCACGATGTTGATATTTTTCTTGATTTTGGAATATAACAACATTTTCGGTACACACTTGTAGGAGTCCGTTTCTACGCTGGTAGAGGGGCTGGTTAACCTTCCTCGAACTATTGGCTTGTTGTGAAGTACTATGTAGTATGGATCATTGCATCATAGGGCGATTGCTGTTTGATGAGAAAAGAGCGGTGCTGTGCACCCAAAACCACTGACGTAGAATATTAGACTCCTTTTTGGGACACTATTCGGTTAGAAAAAAAAACTCTTTAATATGTTGCCTATCTGACTGCTACACAAGATTGGTAATATCATCAACGGCAATTTACCCATTATTTTCCACTGATGAATATGTAGATACCTATGTAATTATATTATTTCGTCAAAATTTAGAAAAATAAATAAATGGGCAATGCTTTAATATTAAATGTAACGATGCAGTTTAATTTTGGACTTAAAAAATTTGTCAACTTGCACCTTGTTTCAACAAACCTAAACATATTTAAAAAATCGTTACTGAAGCTTCCTGTGTAGGTATATGCGCGTTTTTAAACTTAAATATGCGCTGGCATTCTATTAATAATACATCATATGTATTTTCAGCACTTGACCCAATGTTCCATAGTTTAACAAAAAAAAAAAAGCTCAAGATACTCCTGTTGTTTCTTTAAATTGCCTTCATGAAATGAAATAGACATTCGAAAATATTGTTGTATTTTTTGGATCTGATATAAGTTATTTTTTTTAACAAATATATATAAATATAAATCACTGCGCCTGATCCATTCCATTCAAAAGCTTACTCGTACTTATATTTTGCTGTTAACTTTCTTTAAGGCTACGGATATGTATAGAGGTATAGTAGGCGACATTTATGTTTAGCGCTGGACGAGAATAGCTGCGCATCGGTAGAATCGCGCTCGTAATTAACGTATTAGTGCGAGAAAGACAACACGACTAGGGAACCAATCAACGCTCGCGCACCCGACGATCACGCGCCCCGCGCGCCGCAACGTCCACTCCATACCTTATTTTTGACTTCTGCGCAGGTTTCGTTCAGCGCTAAAGATTCGTGCCGCTACTTATAACACATGCATTAAAACGGGTAGGTATATCTGGTGAGCGCTACTGAAAGAATATTTAAGGACATTCCAGAAGAGCAAAAGTGTGGTGTCAAATTATGTCCTGCGGTTATGTGAGATCAGTAGACTGAACTCCGACCAGATTAGGCCTGGAAGGCAGTACGGCGCTCACCTCTCCCGACCCTCCTTAAACCTGACCGAATACGGCACAGTCGAGGCCTAGAATGAGTCTTTTACTTATTTCTACTAAATGACGTATGAAAACGCCTTCCCGAGGATACAGGACACCGAACGTTTGGTAGCAGAAAACTTACTTTTAGCCAATTATTTCGACGCATTCTAACATCGCGATTCAGAAATGGTGACAGGTTTCCTAACTTGGTATCGTGTGGGTAGAATTTTCTATTCTTTCTATCATTATGTATAATTTCAGAAGCAATTTCAATGTAAGAGATTGTAAAATAGGTGTTTTAATGTATGTTCAAAGGATTTTAAAATGTAATTTATTATGCTTAATGAAGGTAGATGGATAAATTTGTCCTGCATTCAAAATAATTTTGATGTGTTGTTATATCGCGTTGTAAAGTTTTTTGTTATATTCATAACAATTAAAGGATCGTTATAATTAAATACATAATATATTATATAATAGTTTATTAAACTTTCAATAGATAAGCCGAAATAATCTTTATTTCAGACAATAAATAGCTTAAGAAATCAAAATTATGCAATGTGTGTGTAATGTTATACGTTTATTTCATTGGAAACCTTAACAAAAGTGGAAGAGTTTTCTTTTTACGTTTAAATTTATACGTGAAGTGGTATATAATATTTGTATATTACAATTTTATTTGAAGCCATAAAACAAAAAGGTGGGATCAAATTTTCTTACATATTGAGGATTGGGAGTATTTATCAATCCTCTAAGTAGAATATTAGAATAGTGTGGCGTATTGGACCGGCACAAGCCCCAAACCTTCTTCGTATGTACCTCACGCATAAAAAAAAATGTTAGTTACATTGCGCGATTCAGAAAATCATAATTGTATATTATATTTTATGAAATATAAGCTTTCTGATTTGTCCGCATAAAATTCAATCGCGTATTAGTATATTAAGAAAAAAAATGTTACTTTCAACAGAACGAGAGAACAGCTGTGGGTCAGTAAGGAAGAAGGAGCCCGCCATATGCGAGAAAGAGAAACCAGATAGACCGGCGTCGTAACGCGTTACGTTACAAAATACAAAGCGATTTATCCTTTCACAGGAAGAGGTTCCTTCAAAATATATTATAAATCGTTGTAGACTTATTTTTATATTTGAAAATTTAAAAAATTAAAACGAAAAGCACCATGAATGTAGATTATAATTTGATGAGAACAAAATATTTAGTTAAAATGAAATATTTAAATATTCGCGACATTAAACCAGGCTAAACAATTAAAAGCGTTTCTCTTAAACAAGTGTGGATTTCTACGGCATAATTATACAGTTCTGACAATATTAAGAGTTTGAAGCATCTTTGAACTTTACACCGAAGCGCTTTCCACTTGGAGTGTCTTTGATCGCTGTAATTAATTGGAATAGTTACGGGTTTCTCTGACTTGATACGACTTCTGTTGGTATTATAATGTAATTATGATAAGTTAGATAATGTTGATTGTTGCCTTTTTTGAACTTTTAAAAATCACCTAATTCTCGTCCTCTTAAATGGAGATATCTCCAAAATAGTTTCATGTTTAAAGGTACAATTAAAGTGTTTATTATTACGGGTTATTTAGGCATTATTATTATAGATGTTTGAAGTGGTTTAACTAAAATGAGATCAGTAAAAAGTAACGACCACTACTGCGATGCTAATGTTGGGACCATTGTCTTTTTTCTTACCTGCCAGCTTCCACCCGCAATTGTCTGAACCTTTCGTGACGTCATTAAGGATAGTTTGGGACTCTGTTTTTTTCCTATGAATCCTGAATCACGATATTGATATTTTTCGTGATTTTGGAATATAATAACATTTTCGGTACACACTTGTAGGAGTCCGTTTCTACGCTGGCAGAGGGGCTGGTTAACCTTCCTCGAACTATTGGCTTGTTGTGAAGTACTATGTAGTATGGATCATTGCATCATAGGGCGATTGCTGTTTGATGAGAAAAGAGCGGTGCTGCGCACCCAAAACCACTGACGTAGAATATTTGACTCCTTTTTGAGGAATTATTCGTAACCGAATAAAAAAAATCTCTTCCTATTCATTCTCTAAGTCGTCTCTGAGTCACTTATATTCATGATCATCAATACAATACCACTCATTTACTGTCCACTGATTCATTACATTTTATACGGATATGTTTGTAATTTGAATCTTATTTTACGTTTAGAATGTCCTTTATTAAATATTTAATCTTATTATAGAGTGTAATTTACCTGATCCTACAAGTTTTCCAACGATTTGATTGAGCTGTCTTTAAAATTATAGGCAACATGTACCTTGTTTGAACAAACCTACACATCAAAAAATCGTTACTGAAGCTTCCTGTGTAGATATATGCGCGTTTTTAAACTTTAATATGCGCTGGCAAAATTAAAAATACATCATATGTATATTCAGTACTTGACCCAATGTTCCCTAGTTTAACGCAGAGAAAAGCTAGTGAATTTATAGTCTTAAGATATTCTTGTTGTTTCTTTAAATTGCCCGTTCATAAAATGAAATAAAGTTTCTACAATATCGTTTAGAGAAAATTTTATATAAACCACTGCGCCTGATTCAATTGATAGCAATAGTTAATTTGTCGTTGTCTGTTGCCGTTTACTTTCCATAAGGAAACAAATATATTTTTACTGAAAACTGATAATACTGTATTGTATTCAATATTATGTATTCAAGAAAATAATGGTTTGTAACCAATTTTTTTTTTCCTTTAAAACAATCTGTTTTAGAATATAGTATATTTAAATAAATATGTAGGTACGTACTTGAATGACACTTTTCTTATACGATTAAACAGAAATAAATATTTTATGTTTTTGCATATTTACATTATAGTTATAATGAAAAAAAAAACATCCATTATAATAAAAATCATTGGTTAACTAGTAACAATTCTATAAACGTAACCTAATTTAAATGTCGCTAAATTCAACGTCACATTTATAGTTTAATGGTGGAATAATAGGATTTAAAATATATATGAGAAGAGCAAAAGAGTGGTGTCAAATTATCTCCTTCGGTTGTGTGAGATCAGTAGACTGAACTCCGACCAGATGGGGTCAGGAAGATAGTCCGGCGCTCACCTCTCCCGGACCCCCTTAAACCTGCTCATAAGCAGTTCACACCTTATAATTTTGAACTGACCGAATACGGAACAGTCGTGGCCTAGAATGAGTCTTTTACATATTTCTACCATATGACGTATGAATACGCCTTCCCGAGGAGATAGGACACCGAACGTTTGATCGAAGACCACTTACTTGTAGCTAATTACTTTGACGAATACTAACATCGCGATTCAGAAGTAGTGACAGGTTTACTAGCTTACTATCGTGTAAGTAACATTTTCTATTTTTTCCACCATTACATATATTTTCAGAATCACGTTGTATATAAGAGATTATAAAATAGGTGTCTTAATTTATATTTAAAGCATTTTGAAAAAATCATTTATACAGTTTATTGAAGGTAGATGGATAAATTTGTACTACATTCAAAATCAATGTGTTGTGTTATCGTGTAGGAACGTTGTCGTGACATTCGTAATCATTTTAGGTGCGTTATAATTTAATACATAGTATGGTATTTAATAGTTTATTAAACTTTTAATAGATATATCTGACGTAATCTTACATTTAAGTGAATGTGTATGTAATTATGTATGATTATTTAATTGGAAGTTTTAAAAAGTGGAATAGTGATAGTTTGCTTTTTACTTTTAGATTTATAAGTGAGATGGTTTTAAACTTATTCATGCTTTGTGACAAAAATACGATATAACATATTAATACGATATCCCTAAAACCCTTATAGGAATTTCTTACTGATATTTATCTTTCGTCTATAGTACAGATGGTAAGAGATACATTTTGAGTTTGTAATTTGAGACGTTATAGAAATCTACTGAACCCATTTTGATTGTTTTTTCATCTTTATAATGCCAAATTATTTAGGAACTTTACAGGCTTATATTATTTTATTACCTTTATAGTGATTTATAAACTATACATAATATTTGAAACAATAAGACAAAAAGGTGGGAACAAATTCTTTACCTATTGAGATTGGGTATATATATCAATCCTGTAAGTAGTATATTTGAATAGTGGGATGTATTGGACCGGCACAAGCCCCAAACCGGCTTCGTATGTAAAGACGGTCCCCAGATATATCTGATATGAAAACGTTTATATACCCCACTCATAAAAAAACATATATTGCGCGATTCAGAAAATCATAATTGAATATTATATTGTTCCGTTATACGTAACGTTCAGTAAGGAGTATTTTATAAAAATATTGGGACGGATTTGTCCGCATAAAACTCAATCACGTATAATATAAATAAATTATTAATATGTTCAATTCATAACACATTTTTTTATGAAAAAGTAACTTGTCTAATGTATATTATAACTTACACTTGAATCGTTAAATTATCGTCCAAAATCTTATAAGAATAAATAATTCTGACAAAACTTTTAGAAAATTTGTTATTGACACTACAAATTTTCTTCTTCAGGAAATGTAAAATAAAATTAAAATTTTAAAGCTTATGCTATCTCTTTATAATCTATACTAATATTATAAAGAGGAAAACTTTGTTTGTTTGTTTGTTTGTTTGTTTGTTTGTTTGTTTGGTTGTAATGAATAGGCTCAAAAACTACTGGACCGATTTCAAAAATTCTTTCACTATTCGAAAGCTACATTATTCACGAGTAACATAGACTAAATTTTATTTTGGAAATAAATAGGGTTCCGTAATATATTTGGGTTTTTCGGACACAAGGTGTAAAAAATCAACCAGAAAAGTTACTTATTTTGCGTACGCTGCCTAAACTATAAAAGATAGAACTATGAAATGTTCTAATTAGTTGTAGATCTTATAAATATCTACAAAAAACTCCGCGACACACTATACCTATCTATGTCGAGTGAGGCACAACAACCATTTTTTAAATCAAAAATCTTGAATTTTTTTGGACTACTTTTAAACGCATTTATTTTACTCATTCTAATTATCCTTATCAAAAAAAATTATTTCATCATTAAGTACAGTTAAAGTAGATGATATTTGGTCTTTGAATGATTAAAATTGGATGTTTAGTTTCGAAGTTATGGCGAAATTAAAATATCACGATTTCTGCTGCACGGCCCATTGCGAAGTGAGCGTCACCAAGGCGGGGGTGCGCGTGCGGGAGGGGAGTTTAGATCTATGAGTAATATACTATATGCGTAAGCTCTGATATCGCGTAATATAAAAGTGTTCCTATTATGTAACCGTTGTAATACTCTAAAATACCCGTGCTGAGCCGGGGCGGACTGCTAGTGTTTACATAAAAATAACAAACCGCTTGGATTAGATCCTGGGTCTCCTAAGACGCGTCGATTTAAAAGCTGCGGAATATAGGGTTGCGTATCCTACAACATACATTTTTTTTAATCCACAACATGTACTTAATTATTATAATATATTATTTATTATATTAGTTTGAAGTAATATTTGATTAATTTTGTCAAAACTTTCACGATAAAGTTTGAGGTGATTTTGAATGACCTTGTGTTTTACTTGAATACATGAAAATGTATCAGATTTTTTTTATATAAACAACAAAATGTTGGTGTCAAAATGTTCTTCGGCATTGGGTATGAGACACAGACATGCACTTTGTGCCAAATGTCGAATGCCATCGATAGAGGTAGTCACTGGGTTCAAGGTTACAGGAAAAATATACTTTAAATCCTGTGGATCGAGATATTTTCAGCTCTCTTGCGCTGATTCAATGCGAAGAAACGGACACCGATCTCCGAGACATCTAATTTCTATTTTACTAAATTTGGGAAAAAATATTACTTGCGCGATTCAGAAAAACTACCTGCATCTATTTGTCTAGTTTTGGGGTTGCAACCCAAAATACAATAACTTTGAATGAACAATACATTTTTTTTGTCAATTTT
>JADANM010005346.1:4198336-4239974 GCA_026213755.1 Eurema hecabe | reverse complement strand
ATGAACTAATTCCGTAATATTTCCTACTAAAACTTCTCAGATTACAAACCCAGCACTCATTTAAAGCGTCGTATAGAGTATTTTATGATAACTCAAATCTTGATAAAAGTAATTAAAGCCAAGAAACTCTTTATGCGTTTCCATATTATCGTAAACGTTGGTACTGCAGTTAAACTCAGTTTTAATGTTTCATTAGAAGTTGTTTAGTTTTACAATATTAAAGATTTATTTTAGTTTAAGAGTTAGTTAGGGACAATCATTGCAGTTAGAGATTCATTTAATGCAATATGCATTTTTTTTTAAATAGCTTTTTCAGATTGTTCTCGATTTATTGACATTTAAACATTTAGGTTAATCGCTTTTATGTAATTCAAAATTACTCCCTTAATAACTATGTCTAATTTGTTGTTCGGCATGAATATACAAAATTTTGGACGTTTATAAAAATATTCTAATTTTGTATTTTTTATTGTCTTCAGTAATAACTATGTTCACATGAGCATGTTAAAGTAAAAAAACCTATTAATACATAACTTGCAAATCAGTTTTACGGTAGAACTGTATTTGTTAATTTAGTCCTTAAGGGAATTTCTACGACTTATATTAGGAATTTAGTTATGCTAGCACCATTCAACAGTGACCATATTCATATGACGCAAACTTCATATTTTTATACTTAAAAGCCTTCGTGCTAAACCTTACTTACTGCCTAAGTTTTTTCACTTTGTTTTCAATTCAGTATTTATCTAGTCCATATCTGCCTCGCTTCAGGCCCAGGCTTAGGTAGGAAATAAATAATTTTACGAAAAAATTGCCACTGACAGCGTTGAGATTATGTAAATCTCGCTTGGAAGATATTCATTTTTACGTTACGTTAAAAAGATTTTCTTTGAATAAACTCCTCATAAAAATGTTCGCGAGACTTTTTTGCGTCTTTATAATTTTTGATACTCGACTTTTCTTATAATAAAATAATGTTTTATGTGTAGGTTAATTGCTTTTGTACAATTTAGAAATGCTGACTTAAATGCTTTTTATTCAATGCTTGTATATCTATAACATAACTATGGTCTGTAGCTTTAAATTATAGTAATACTTGATTTTGACGCTTTTTTTTAATATGATATGGTTATCTTTAAGGCCAGAATGAATAGTTATGCATATCACTTTTAGTTCGTATCACTGCTGTAGGCACATCAGGCGAGATTACGTTCAAAGGCCATTAAAAAAAATAACAAAGCCGTTTTTTGACACCACGTATGGATTTTATGCAGTCGGCTGCCATGTACACATTACAAAACATCTCAACTTAAAAAATATACCATACATATGTCATTATATTATCCTCGAGTCACGACAATTTTTTTATAGTTTATATTAATACTTATATATTCGTCATTATAAAGATCAAGCGGCACTATAATGGATAGTTCTATTAGATCAATTTTCATAAGTGTGTCTGTGAACGATTTGATAGCATAGTTGCGTCTGCACCTCGTATCAGTCATAAAGTAGGCACAACGATTTCATTCAGCCACTATCTGGTCATTTATACCCAGAAATGAAACATGGCGCTTGATAGAGAAGTCAGGGTGTTTTTATCGATATCGATAGTTTATTTTTGTTATAAAGCTCACCACAAACAGGGTGTCGGATATGAAAGGCAATAAAGTTATAGTTAAAAACAGTATTACAATGAGTGCAATAGGCTATTTAACATTACGCTAAAAATACTGGACATTAGTATGAGAAACTACATAGATAGATAGGTACATATATTTCGCCAAAATAATTTAAAAGTGTTGCTTGGCTTTAGTACATAACTTAAATATATCACAATTCCTAAATTATATCGATGCTTTTCAGTGTTTTTAAACGTATTTACGAGAAGGAAGCCTGTTTTTATCGGCATAGATAAATTAGTCGTGGAATTCGCGATGCGTGCCCGACAGCTTGACAAGTCAACATTTTTACGTCACTGTCAGAGAAAAAGGGATATATTGTATATGTACAAATAAGCGGACTGTAGGCGTAAGAAACAGAATAAATTGAATACGGTTATAGACAACTCTATGTGTACCGCGGATTCGCACGAGGGTACAAGTTCCTTTTGTATCGTTCGTGTTATATAGCTTCCACTATTTTGTTTTATTTTTATATTTTAATTAATATTTATTTGTGTTTTATTGAAAGACGCAATAATTAAATATCTACAAATTTTAAGCCCCACGCAATTCTTTCTTCAGCTTTTCTTCTCGTGCCAGGGTAGCTTGTCTCTTTTCCGATGCTTCCCGAAGAATTTAACGTGTTTTCCTTATAGAAGGTGTGATAGCGTTACAGAGAGACAGAGTTGAACTCGCATTTATAATTTTAATAAGAAGGAACATACAACATACATAAAAAACTGTATAGTAGACGTTAATGTATTGGTAGAACTAATCGTAGTCAGTCAGTCTGGTAATCAATACAGCTTTTTACAAAGTACTTACTAATTAGAACGAGCCAGTTAGCGCGCATCATGTATATCCTGTGTTTACTTTTTGTGATTCCACGAGACATCCAATTAGAACGACTGTTGCGTTTGCGGTAGTAAATTTGTCTATTTGTCATTTGTAATGATATTTTATTAGAAATATTTAAGAGTTAATTTGAAAGGTTACTTTTATATCCTTTCAACGTCATTGTAAAGGTAATCATTCTAATAGGATTTAAATTATGTTTAAAAATGTGTTGATACATGTGAATTTGCAGCCGTATTTTAATACAGATAAAGCGCCTAACGTTTCATTAAACAATACTCTGAAATACTGATATAATGTAAAAGTTAATTACAACAAAAAACCTTAGCTTCATATTTTCAATTTTAAATTAAAATTTTCTATATATATTAAAAATATCGCTATAATCGTAGGAACTTCACTAGTCGGTGCCGCATTGTCGAAGGGTGGTAGGAGTGCTTCAGAGGCATGCGACATCTGATTCAGCCGGGTCAACGACCCGAATTTGTTTTATATCTTTGTTTTCATACTGAAACTTTTATAGACACTTATTGAGACTTCCTATAAAACTTTATACTGGAGGAAATTAATGTGCGTAAGTGCTGGTCGTAAAAATTTATGAGCATAACTCTGCATATAACCTTGAGCTAGATATCCAACGATAAGACTAAGAAGTACAGAGATATCGTAACTACGGGATTAGTTTTAGGTTCCTTTTGAAGCTTTTATTAGTTTCTATGTTCCCATGAATAGTAAACGCAAAAATGCTTAGACAAAAACTCATTTATATTGAATTATAAATTATATAGTTTTTTATTTTGTTTTAGTTTGTCTTCATGCAGTTATTCTGATCTGTAATTTTGGCACAAAAAAAAGTAGCGTGAAAGGATTATCCATTTATTTTTTTTTTTAATTTCATTGTATGTGCAGAAAATTCTTGTTTGATACATGAGGAAATTTTAATTAAAAATCCTGGAAACGGCGTCAACCCTTGTCGCGTTAGTTAAAAATAACATTGTGTTTAAAAATGGTTGTCAATCAAACAATCAATAAAATATTTATTTTTTAAATTATAGTTATATGTATATGTTTAAATATGTATTATATTTTTTTGTATACATGTCATATATATTTAATCAGTTGTATCGTACCTCTTTGCCTACTCATTCTTTTCTTTTGTGTTTATGTAAGTTCTGGTTGCCTGGCAGAAATCACTGACTAGTGATAAGGCCGCCATTTACATATACCTGTATACTTCTTGTTATTTGTTATTTTATGTTATTTGTGATTTTGGTATATGTAATAAAGGATAAATAAATAAATAAATAAATGTATTTTGTTATGTAAAAAATAACAATAATATATTATAATAGTCTCATATTATAATATCATACTTGACAACATACTTGACATAATGAAATGACTTTAATTCTGAAATGAAAATTAGCTTGTATACGAGTATTTAGACACGTTAATTTATTTACACAATATTGTACTGTCATGTCCAGCTACGCTTTCCAAGATTAATTCTATTGAAATTGGCTACGTACAAGGAAGTTCATTAGTTTGAAATTCATATAAAGCTATATACATACTAAAATCTATGTTTAATTGCAATATACATTATATCCAAATTAATTAAAGTTGTTATCTGAATTCGGCATTGTTTTTTTCAAACGTCATTGTGGCTTGGTAGTTGCAACGTCAATAAAGATTGGTGTGTGTTTTGAGAACATACGTTTGAGGTGAAAATACTCGTCTTTCTTACTCCATCAGTTGACGAGAGCCGACTCTACCCGAACGAGCGTTATATATCTTAGCGTGACGGTTCTTTCTTATACTACAAAAACGGGTTGTGTTAAACATTCCAAAAAGTTTAATCATTGGTTCTATTGTAATAAAATTTAAGGTCCAATAAACAAATTTGTTTGATAAATAGTTGATCTACGGGTGTTTGGGTTTGCACTGTCGCATAATAGAACCGATACTACTAAAAGTCCTAAATAAACACATGGAGTCAATTTACCCTTTAAATACGAGTATGTTGCTGGATTTAAATAAACTTGATAAAGCAAAATAAATCACAAGATGTAATTAAACTGTTCTTGCTGTATAACAATAAAACGTATAATAATATGTATATTTATATTGGGATCCCAAATATAAGATATAAGTTAATAATTAACCAATACAATTTGTTTTTTAATAAAAATTAAAATAAGTAATATATTTTGATATGGTTCCGAACCTCTGGTAAATGTTTTTAACCGACTTCAAAAAAGGAGGAGGTTCTCAATTCGTCTGTATGTATAATTTTTTTTTTACGTATGTTCACCGATAACTTCGTCGTTTATGAACCGATTTCGATGATTCTTTTTTTGTTGGAAAGAAGATGTCTCCGAGGTGGTCTCATTTTAAGTAGTATTTTCAATAGTCATTTTATAATTTAGAAGTCGGTGCCAAGTAAAACAATAAGTGTTTTCTTTAGTTAAACCGATATTGTATAAATTGTAGTATGTACTTGGTACCGACGTCTAAATTATAAAATGACTATTGAATCATTTCTATATACTAAATGAAAATGCGTATTACTTTATGGGAGGCAAATTTATTTTTTGCTTTTTAGTTTGAAGTCGGTTTATTTTTTGTTAAAAATTATTTTATGTAATACCATGACGATTCAAAATTGTTACTATACGTAGCCTAATTGAATAAACAGATACCTTTGACTTTGACTTCGCCAATTGGCTAATTTGTATTGTCCTGTTTTTATTGTTTGTCAATAAAGTGTTTTTTATTTAATATATGAGTACACACATATAGGAAGTATATACTAAAAACGTTAACAAACATGCATATCCGTAATAAGTTAAACAAGCGGAATGCACACAGAATGCGATATGCGAGTGCTATCAGGCAATGTTAAGAATCTGTTTGTTTGAAAATAAATTAATTGCATGCGGGCTTGCTTTAAAAAGTAAAAACACAGCAGTATTGATATATACCTGATATATCAATACTGCTGTGTTTTTACTTTGAATTCGTAACTAATCTTTTTAATGAGATACTATGTAAATCGTCAATTATGACTACTCTGCTAATGTCTATTGTTATAAATATGTATCAATTCGAAATCTTAAAAACTTCAATCAAATCTCGTAAAATCAATTTTCTTAAGGATATCGATTTTCAAGAAAAATAAATCTAGTCTATGTTACTTCCTGATGAAGAAGCTGAGTACTGAAAAAATACAAATTGAACTTTTATGGAGGATCATGAAAGTTAAATTTTAACATAACGGATTTTAACACAAGTAGGAACTTATGTTAAAATCCGAGAAGGTTTGTAAGCAATGAGGATGTATGTAATTTTCTTTCAAGCAAAAACTAATGAATTGATTCGGCTGAAGTTTGCAATACGAGTAGATTAGAAACAGTATAAACACAAGATACTTTTCATATTCGTTTAATAAGGACATTGTTCAAAATTACGACCGAGACTCAAGCTCACTTAGTAATAGAAAACTGATTTTAAGTTCATATTGAATGCTTTATGAATATTAAATAAGAACTAAGAAATGGTTCACATAAACGTTTAACCTTATAAGTTTACTTATTTTTAGATATACTTTTTAAGGATAATATAAAATGGCCTTTCAACTTAATTAGTCATCATACTACCTTGTTGCAATATCGAGATACAAAGCATGCGTTTTCACAAGTCCTTGTGTTTGTAATAATTGTAAGAATAGTCTAGAAACTGAACTCAAATATTTCTAATTGATCCTTTCAGCTGCGAGGATGCATCAATATACGTAATTGAAGTAGGATATGAGTCATTCGCACGCATTCGGTGCAACCTGTATGCGCTATTTGGCAACCGCTTATATTCTCAAATAGCTACATTAGTTTTATATAAAGCATTTAATCTATTTATACAACAAATTATTAGTAGATAGTTTCAGCATATCGGTGAAAAAACTACTTCTTAAGACCAACTGTCGTAATAATTTAACTGTCGCAAATAAATGTAGCATTTCTTTTTCTTACACTAAAATATTTTTTTTCGCAAAATTTCATCAAAATAGAGACAGACGCGACGGAGAAAACATTAATTTGTCGTTAAGAATACTTTTCTGACTAAATCAAAAACAAAAATGTAATTTAGTATCATAGTAAATTCTAAATATTTTAATCGTAAGTAATTACTGGGTTTATAAGATATCAATTTGACCTTTACTTGTTCCAAGAATTTTTATCAAACATGTTTCGAGCCTATAAATAAATATCACCAAACCAAGGGTTCCTGTGCGTACAGCGAGCGATCCGTCTTTGTCCAATATTAATTAAGTATCCTCTCTGATGCGGGTCAAAGGTCATGGGTGATTGAGCTGTGGCTGACTCACCGATCCCTGTCAATTTACAGGTGTGAATAATATCGTGTTATCAATTTAGATATAACAGGAACAGGGCGGGAAGTCACTGGCATTAGGCATAATACGAGTTGATAAAACGGCTTATAAAGTTAACCTTTATGCTGTGTTACCTTGTTGTAAATGAAAAAAAAAATGTGCGCCCCAATTTTTATGCGTCTTATGATTCTAAGTAAACGCATTTTCAATTAACAAAAAATATCATATCTGATATCTGGTCCGTCAAATTGACATATTACAGTTTTTAAGTTAAATGGAAGAAATCTCTTCCAAATGACAAGACCGCCCAAATTTAATAGCTGAACAATTTTTTGTAATTCGTTATAAATTATGCATCTACTCGTACTCTTATGATGAAAGCACAAGACCTTATTTTGAATCAGATATAACTAGAATTTCAATTTGAACTTCATAAAACACAACCATCAACGAAAACATCGTTTCAGTTTTGAAGAATACAGTTGTGCTTTATTCAAAAAATTCTTTAGAATCGAGACAATAGCCGGCATCTGAAGAGCACTAACCGTCCTTCAAGAGGTTGTAATAGAGGATCGCCATTATTTTTCCACATTAAGGACTCGCAAGCACACTTCACGTGGAATATACCTGAGATTGAGCACATTTTGTACGACACTTAGGAGGGATATAATTAGGGTTCTTATAAATTGCTATGCGGATTTTTACACCAAGGGAGGTATGCTGACGTGATTCGTGAATATGTTTTAAATTAACCGAAGGCTGCAATTATATGAGGCAAATAAAAACGAAAGCAAAGTATTTTATCTGCCTTAGTTTTTACCCTTTACTACACTAAAAACTAAGTATTTTTGTATAATAATATAAAAAATAAAGTATTAGTAGAGGTACCACGCTTCCAAAAAGCGTTAAGTAATGGCATCTCATCACATTCGTTCGGTAAGAAGTAACTGGATCAGTTAATTCCCTTCGGTCACAAATACTATTTTAAAGTCTGCAACATACAGATGAGGCACAAAAATTTCCGACCGTTTATGGGAAGTGGTCGCTTACCATCAGACACAACTACAACTCAGTTGCCATTACATAAAAAAATGTTTCATTACATCATATGTGTGTGTATGTATATCAAGCAAACAATTATTCTGGTAAGGTAATGTGGCATATAGACTTGTCTTCCCCTATCGCGACAAGAGCTACTCCAGGTAGCAACACATACAAATGTATAAATTGCTAACTTTCCCCTTTTTCGTGTCCTTCAATAAAACAATCAAAAGATGAGATATAGTTACGATTCGAAATATAAACTTCAACTTTATTTTCCTATGATTGTATTGAGTAAACAATGTTACAGATGTACTAATTATAATCCAGCAAAATTAAAAACACTCTTCTTTGCAACACGCTAGGCGATAAAACATAACAAATTGGTCCGTCGTTCATTTAACGAATAGGATTTTCACTCCAATAGTTTCACTGAATAACGAGAATTACACACAGCGCATGTTAATCCACATCACTTTCTTATTCACTACTTATCTGGCTGATTTCACAGCATTTAACGAAATGAGTTGCTTTCCACGATTTTCTGCCTCATAACCTAACACCGTTCTCACACAGGGCTCACTTCGTTGGCAATTCAAATAACGCCGGACGTGGCGACCTTATTGTACTCCCACTTGTAAACATAGTCCTAATAACAGATAATTTATTACAAAAAAGTGCGCAGAGAAAACTCACCTCTATAACAAAGACTTAAGGCAAAAAATTGTTCATCTAAATAAACGCAATAAAGTCCCTTCCATCTACGAACGCGTACCATAGGTCAATTTTGCGCCCGATGCAGATTAATTAGTGTCTTACAATTCATTAAGCACTTTATTCAATCAGCGGTCCATAATTTAAATGTTACCGTAATAGCTTACGTTTAAGCTAGTTAAAATTTTCATTGAATTATCGAGTATGGATAAATTAATATATTTTTAATAAAATTAAAAACCGGGATCTCATTCCTTTTAAAAGAATGCTTGTCAGATGTTTCACTTTTAAATACTTAGAAGCTTGCTACATGTTTCAACAACTATTATTCATTTGATGTTTAATTAACCATGGGTTTTCATTGCTTTATATCCACCCTTTACCTTAATTTTGTATTCCTTAAAACAGACAACGAAGTAAGAAAGAAATGTTCGTTTTAAGGCACGGAGCTCTGAAACTACAATCATGTTTGTAACACCAGTTTACTCTGAAAATACGTCAGCAACGCGTCTATAGTCGTGAAAACTAGTGAAAAATTCAGACTTACGGGCTTCCCGCGGGAAATCAGCGAAAAAGGGTATTTTATACGCGGTTAGAGCAGTTGTCAGAACACACGTGTTATAACTTCAGCAATATCGTTGTATAAATAAAGTTTTATTAAAAACATCGCTATATTTGTATCTAAATGGTTGGGGATTCGAGCACGGTTACGTCGTATAAAATATTCAATGTATTTTGCATTTCTAAGCCACATTTGTATGATGTTATATATACCTAATAAGAACATTAGTATTAAAAATATTCGTATTAGAAAAAGTAGTGTCTAGTGCCGTGCAGCCGTACCAAAAATCTAGAAATCACATATTGTATAAAGTTATACCATCTCCTATGGATTTAGTCTCATTAAAATATATCGGTTCCCTCTAGAAGTAATTTAGTTTTGTTATAATATCCATAGATTATTTATTTGCATCGTTGGAAAATCACAAACAAGTCTTATAGATATTTCTCAAGGATCACTTCAAATCCGGACGAACCAAAAACTAGATTTTATGTTGGTGCATTTTTCAATATCTGCAATTATTAGCTTCAGCTTTGCTGTTGTTAGTTATTATTGGCGTAAAATCATTGAAAATATCATAAGAAGCCATTCTTACAAACTGTTGCGGCTTTTCAAGAATCACTTCATGTCCAAACATAAGAAAACTTTAGTCATTCTATAGTCTACTAGAGGCATATATTCTTTGTATTGGCTTAGTATTTTGTACTTTGGCAACTATTCCTAATTTACTGATACAGTAACAAAACACATTTACTCTATACACATATCGGAGCAGTCAAAATGCTGTAATAAACAAATATATAATAATAAAGTGAACTTAAAAAATGTATTATGACGTACAGTATATCAAAATATCATAGTATTTAAACATTTTATTGAAAGGGTTTAAAAATCCAACTCTAAACAGTAAACAACAGTTTCCTTTATAAAATTTATTTGTTTAGAAAACTGAGTACTGGCTATGTACACCAAATGTAGTCGTAGGCATCATGTTACTTAAATATAAAGATTTACAATGTCATTTCTATTTATTTATTTATTTAATTTTCCTTAAAAAATTCACAGTAGTAATATGTAAGACATGGTTGACATTTATTTAAGTGAATATTCTTTTACAAAACGATGCATTTTATATCATTAAGCTGATAGCATTTATCAAAATTAAAACAAAATAAGATACAAAACATATAAATTTTTATTTTCAGTACTGGCAATACAGTACTAAATTGTAACCATACTGTTATATGTATACACGGACTTACATCTACAGATCATCCATTGAAGACCACTTAAGACCAAAAGCTCAGTATTACGTCTGTATCAAATCTTGACCTAGTTCCATTGCTTACCAAATCTCAATACTAAGAGATTCGGAAACGAAACTTTTAACGAAACACAAATTTGTTTAGAATTCCGTTGAATGCTAAGGAAAGACTGACTGATTGAATTTCAAGTTCCTGATTTATAAGTATACATTTAATATTAAAGGTTAATACATACCTACTCATAATATACTAGCTGTGTCCCGCGGCTTTACCCGCGTAGTTCCCGTTCCCGGGGCAATACCGGGATGTAAGCTGTACTATCTTTTAAGTTGGATCAAACTGCACATGGTGTGCGAGTTTTATTATAATCGGTTAAGTGGTTTAGGACTTAGGAGTCTATTGAGGACAAACATTGTGACACGAGATTTATATATATATAAAGATGTATTAACTGTAACTTTGACCGCCCCTTCTCCCCTTATAACCCTTTTTTCAGTTAAATAGTAGCCTTTGTTTAATCCCAGGCTCTACAGTCTAGACCATTTGTGTACCAAATTTCATTACAATCGGTTAAGCGGCTAAGCCGTGAAAGCGTAAAATTTTAAAAATTTCAACCCTCGCGCGACCTTTTGGGGGTTGATTTAAAAAAAAAGTAGCCTATGTCCTTCCACAGGCTCTAGACTACTTTGTACCAAATTTCGTTGTAATCGGTTCAGTAGTTTTAGCGTGATGAAAAGACAGACAGACAGACAGAGTTACTTTCGCATTTATAATATTAGTATGGAAGTATGGATTTATAATTATATTATTCATAGTTATATTGGTAAAGAGTCTGTGAATTAAATATGAGATTATTTTTATTCAAAAGTTTTTTTATACTAGGATAATTATCCTAATACTTAGATTATAAATGTCTATGAAACAACCTTTTGCGCTAATTTTATTTATTATCCCCTTCGTACCATTTTTACGGTCATTGGCTATAAGTAACACTGATGAGGGAAAATAAGGTTACAGCTTATTTGTATATATTTATATTTAACTACATACATATTATATTTATATTAATAATTTCCATAAATTAGTAGGTTTTATATCATTGCTACTGTAGAATAACATGCCTTATTAATAACTAGCTGTTGCTCGCGACTTCGTCCCCGTCGGATCTATTTCTATTATTATGTTATAGTGAGCCAATCTTAGAAGATAGACATATACTGTCGCGGACTTTTTTTTAGATCATTTAAAAAGGCATCATTATTTCAAACATATTTCTTGGTATCTTGAACCGTTTCTGCAACTTAGTCGCAGCGTGATGTTATGTAGCCTTAAGCTTTCCTCGATAAATGGTCTATATGGGTAACAAACTCTTCAGCTTTATACATTAGTAAGTATAGATGTAGGTACATGAAAAATTACGTTAAGTTTCCTTGAACAGTTAAAGCTCTGAAATTCGAATTTACGAGCGATTTAATTTGATAGTTTATTATTTAAATAATCACGATTTCTGTTTCTTCCAATTGATTGCAGCAATAAATCATTTTTTACTTATATTTTGTTTTATTGATAACTATAATATTTTGCATTGAACAAGAGTCGAAACAGTAATCTAATGCAATTCGCTATAAGTATAAACATTTGTTCTGGGCTCGCAAATAGACCGTGTACAATTGAATTAGACGTATGCGAGCACCGAGCAGTAATGTGCACTCGTAAACTCACCTGCGACGCTTGAATTACCTTTCAATTACTAGTAAAAGTTGGTTGTTAAATCGATTACGGATGGGTAAAAGGTTACTGGTTTTTACTTTGGATAGTTCTTGGGATAAAACGCTGTATTTCTATTTATTTTTCCTGTAAAATAGAAGTATCGTTAAATAAATAAGCACGCCAATAATTATCCTTGAAATGTATCTGTAATACAAAAATTCAATAATTCTGAACATGATAAAGTTATGAACTGTTGTTTCACTTGCGCTAAACCTTAAGCAACTTTTAAGATCTATTTAAATGATAAGTTCCATACTGTAAAAGCGTAATAGATAGACAGAATTATTATAATATTTATAGTTAATTTATTAGAAGGAGTCTTTGTTATATTTTGTAACATTCGACGGTCAGTGATGCTGAAGTGGTTCCAATGTTCAACAACTGTGAAATAGTAATACGAGTATAGTCAATAAAATTTTATTGGAAGTGAAAAATCAATATGCATACAACAAATTGTGGTGATAAACAGTAATGTTTTTAAAAATAGGAAAACATTTGTTTTTTTCTTTTGGCTACGAAGTACGAAAAGGGAAACGTGAACAATTTTTTGCCTTTATTTTATTTCAATGACGGGTATTTTAAAATCACATTATATTTTTGTATCAAACCCCTTCGATTTTTTTTATATTTAAATAAATATAGCTCCAAGAAGAGTTACGTGAAACAATCGTTTTCGCGTGTTAAAAGCTATTTTTAATTGATGGCCTTTTACATCAAAGAAACCACTTTACAATGAAACCGAACAAAGAATACACTTGTGATTTATGTTTCCTATTTACTTAACGCATGCAATCATTTACTTTTTATTTATTAATTGCATTCAATTTTTGTATAGCATACAGAATTTGCTAATTAAAGTGTCTCTTTGACATGCAGTTTTGCATATTATTAGTGTACATTTTAATATAAATATTTCTAAAATAAAGCTTAATTTTCAACCGACTTCAAAAAAAGGAGGAGGTTCTCAATTCGACACGTATGTTTTTTTTCTATGTTTGTTATGCGATAACTCAGCCAATTTTGAACCGATTTGAACAAATCTTTTTTCAGCGTATAGGTAATAGGTGTCCTCAAGGGTGGTCCTATTTAAATTTAATTTAAAAAAAAACCCCAACGGTGGAAAATTGGAGATGAACTTTTTTATACGCAATATCTCCGCCGATTATGAACCAATTTGAACGATTATTTTTTTGTTGAATAGGTATTATCAAAAGGGTGGTTTCATGCGAATTTGATGAAAATATTTCACCCCCAAGGGTGGAAAATTGGGGATGAACTTTTTTATACGCAATATCTCCGCCGATTGTGAACCAATTTGAACGATAATTTTTTTGTTGAATAGGTATTAACATGAAGTCAGTTTTTTTTACTTCTGGCCATAATTACTTGGTGGGTCTTCTGTGTAAATCTGACTTTTAAACATTTTAACGTAAGTTGAATGTAAATTAGATCTTATCTTAAATCTAGTTAAGGTCGCGTCACGAATCTTTAGCGCTGAACGAAACCACAGAAGTCAAAAATAAGGTATCGAGGGGACGGCACGGCGCGCGGGGCGCGTGATCGTCGGGTGCTCGAGCGTTGATTGGTTGTCCCAGTCGTGTTGCCTTTCTTGCACCAATACGTCAATTACGGGCGCGATTCTACTGATGCGCAGCTATTCTCGTCCAGCGCTAAACATCCGTAACGCGACCTATGAATATGTGTCTTTTAAACAATTTAACGTAAGTTGAATGTATATTAGATACTTATTTTAAATGTAGTACCTACCTCCGTACCTCCGTATACCTATTTACTTCCAACTGACCGCCCACAGTTTTAGAAGCGTAGTTTCTATTCCCTAGGCAATACAGGATAAGATAAATTATGTATTCAAAACCGGATCTAATCAAGTTGCAAGCAAAATTTTAGCCTTATCCATTTAGAAGCTTTAGCCCGGAATAGTAAGAAACATCCATTTATCAAAGGTTTTGAAATAAGAAGAATTATGGTTATATGAGTAAAACAGCTGATTTTTATCTACACTAATATTATAAAGAGAAAAGATTTGTATTTTTGTATTTTACGCATAAACTCAAAGAGTACTGGATCGATTTTAATTATTCTTTTTTCATTAGAAAGCTACATTATCAATGACTAACACAGATACTTTTAGCACTATGTCTACCCGTGCGAAGCAAGGACGGGCCGCTAGTAACTCATAAAGCACCCAATTACAGTATACCACAGAATTTCGTGCAATTATCCTTCATGATTCTTTGATATGAGCTGACGGTGCGATGGGCACGAATTCTATGCGGTTTCATTCGACGTCGTCGGCTGCATTTTAGCGTTTATTTCTAAGTTGTTATGACAGAAATTGTCTGAAACAGTCGTGTTTCGCTAGGCTTAACCCAAAAGTGTTCGAGCCATGGGAAATTTTGTCGCAAACGATGAATAATTATTATTATGTAAGCTATGCGTTTTTCGGGATTAAGCCTTGTAGCTGCCAAACTATTTCCATTTCTTTGTCTTTATTGGAGGGTTTAGGAAATAGTTGACAGTTTTAAGTTTTAATATAGATTGTATTATGTTATGAAAACGTCCATCTTAAAGACATGACTAAGAATTGAATATCAAATTTTTAAAATTTAACCGTTTTTTACAATGCCAAGTTTAAGGGTAGATAAGCTGCAATATATGTCTTATCAAATTGAATTGAATTGATTGCTAAAATATATTACTGTAGTCACTGAAAATTATTATGATTTAAAGTGGGGAGCGTCAGTGTAGTTGCATACCTGCCCGGAGTAAGGCTTTAGAGCAAAGTTCCGGGTAGCAGTGCATTGGTTGTGGGCTGGCGTTGCTCTTACCACCAGGAGTGTGTCCAGCTCGTCTCACCACGTAGTATAAAAAATGAATGAAGAATAAGAGTCAAAATACATTGATAGCATAGAAAATATGATATTTCTAACCGTTAAACGTAAAAGCGATTTATGGCCATCAATAAACAAGCTGTAATAAAGCCGCGAACGTGGTACGAAACAGTGTATTACGGTTTTCGTAAGTAGATTTTGTTTTATGATTTTCTGCCTGGCTTATTTTTTACCGATAATTATTAGTGGATTATCAGTACATGTGAAAAATCCACAAACTACCTTTTTTGTAATATTCCTATAGATTTAGTGAAGTTTTAATAGACTCAACTTAAAGAATTTTTAAAGAAAACGTACTCTATTTTGCAAATGATTATACTCCTGTTTATGTAACGTTCCGTATCGCTGGGTTTGTGAGATATATTTTAAATTCAAACTCTTAATTAAAATTACGTGCTCAAAACCAGTTTAACGAATTTTAAATAAAGTGTTAAATGCAAAATTATTATCATTATATTAGATAACTCTGGTTTTCATGCACAAAATAAATTGTTATAAGAGTAATAAATGATGTAGGTAACTTATAAAAGTATCTATAATACATTTGACTATGATTAGTCATAATATTAAAGCTATAAATACCGATGGATTATAATAAGACACGCGAAATTGCAAACAAATTGTTTGATACATGTGTTTGTCGTTTCTATATATTAACTTAGATAGAAAAAAGAACCGGAATGAGATTTCTTACTACCTCATTCATAAAAATCGGTTAAGAAATTTGGACGCTACAATGGAACATACATAGCTGCTTGTACTATTCCCTTTTTTCGCTAGCTTATCATTTAAATATAAGGCACACATAATATAGTTCATAATAAAACTACATTGGCACATATATAACGTATTTATAAAAACTCACACAAAAATATGTTGATATATTTTCTTAGAAAACCATAATCGATTACCGCGCATGCTATAACAATTACTAGTGTTTAATAAAGCGTTAAGAACGTAACATCACGTCATAGTTCTGATAGAATTGGTTCATTAAATCATCAGCGCATCGTTTGATCGAATGAGAATCTCAGAATCTCATTGCTTTGGAATTTTAGCGGCTTTTTGTTCATATATGTTTTATAATAACTCAATATATAATTGTAAAATCAAGTATCAAATTCGAGAATTGATACAACACACGTTAAATTTGGGCCATAGTTCAGATGCGAGGACAGAATATACTACTTTCATGGATTGCCAAAATCATAACTCTTTCTAGGTATTGCCCAAACCAGATAATAACCCCAAATACAAATAGAATATCAGAAATATTTTTCTAATATCTACAGTGGTAGATATTCTAAACAAATACTAATATTTGCAATGTCACATCGCTGTAAAATACGATTTGCATGTATCCAGTGAACACATAATATTTATATAGGGCGATATAAGCGTATTTGCAAGGGAATTGCTTCGTTATCATAAATAAATGTCTTATGGGACCGAGTACTACGGATGGAATCTGTCAGGGCGTTTTTGCTGGCATTATGGAAATTATGGTCAGCCGTAAAATATGCGTGTAGATGCTCTTTAGATATTCTTTGTGGGAGAGAACCCCTTGTAAAGTATTAAAGGTACCTTTAAGTGTGGAAGCTAAATGAGCCGTGGCGTCCTTTAAGGAAATAACCCTTTATATGGCACTTTCCTATCGTACTTATTAGTCCGTAATAGTCGCAATTTAAATATTTATTGCTACATCAAGAATTTGTCCGATCAGATTGCTTCTAAATGCTGTAATAATGTCTTGATGTTTTACCCGCCTTGTAGGTAGCTCCGCTTTTTTATTTTTCGCTGGATAAATATATGGATTATGACGGTCGAAAATAATTTAGGTAAATATAATTTTAATATAGGATTATTCCTCTTAGAATCGAGGCCTGCCTAGCTTCTGACGTTCTTGGTCATATCATATATTATAATACTGGATATTGTTCGCTATTTCGTCCCATTGATTTCTTTTATTATGGCCTATAAGATTTTAAGTAAACTTTTCAGCTTTATAAAATTAGTATAGCTTATTATCAATAAATTATTAAACTGTTTAATTTCCCTATGTAGGCACTACATTATACGGCATTACATTATACTCTACTACTATTTAAATATAAGAATATCTATTCAAGTCGTAGTAATTAAATTATACACTAAGTGATTTCGATAACGATTACATTGACAAATAAATCGATAGGCTGTTTCATATCCTATATTAAATTTCGCTACAGATAAGGCACGTAGCGTTTTTAACGTTATTAAAATCACTTTCCTGGACTTGAATAAGGAAATGCCAATTAACATTTATTTGAATATTAAATTTTTTCGACATTTTCTTGTTGACGGTACGAAGTGTTTTGCTGAAATAAGTGAGTATTTATTTAGTTATTTTTAAAAGCTTATATACGGTCGAATTGAGGAACCTCCTCCGTTAATTGAAGTCGGTTAAAAATAGGTATCTACTAGCTGAAATAAGGTCCATACTAATCTATGAACCTAACGAAAATATATTTTTAATAAAAAGGACTAATTTCAAGTATATCTTATAACATATCACTGTTGATATATAAGAATGCAATTAACGTGTATAATTATGCTCATTTGTAATTAGGTAATACATAAAACATGTAACTGCGAAGACCAGTCTATTAAACGTCGGTCTGTTATACAAACATGATCACTACATAGTATGAAACAATTTCGCTTTCCGCTGTCTATCTGTCTATCTAGATTTTAATACGGATTTTGTCTCTAAGATAGACGCATTTACTGGAATAGGTGAGTGTTTTTTTTATTACAAACGTGGTGTATTAAATGAGGTAAATAAATAACTATTTACATTAGTAATCACTTAATCATTTATTTGGTATTAACTCAATAATAATGCAATTGTTAAAAAACTATGTTGATTACGTTTTTTCTCACTTTAAAAATCGATGTTTAAATACCATCAAGTAGCATTATGCTACTTAAGACGAATCTTATAAATCGTATAAAACCTTTTTCAATTAATAAATTAAATATTATCTGAAAAAGAACCAGTAATCGAAGCCGCGGGCGAAAGCTTTGTTAATAAAAAATCTTTATTGTCAAAAGAAATACACCTAAAACTAAAAATGAAATTTACAGCAAAAAATATTTTGACAATTGGCGGCCTTATCACTATCACTCATAGGCATAGATTTCTTACTTACAAACAGAACGTTAAACGATAAAAACAACAATTTTCAGTATAAGTATATATATAAAATTTAACTACGCAGCGATTAACAAAGTAACTAAATAATGAACTTATTAGACCACATCGGATTACAAAGCTAAATGACGATCGCGATCCGCGCTCTAACATCTTACTTGAGATACGTAATAAATTTATATGACATTAGTAGGTATATTATATGTTACGGCTAATACCCGTAGTGCCTAGTGCACCTAGTTCTAGCCGGAATGATATCGCATAGACCTAGCTTTATCCAACAGGGAATGACTGGACCTAGTGGTAGCCGGCATGATGAAGGCTAGACCTAGTTTCACCCGAAAACAATCGGCTCCTACTAGGTTTAACCAAGAGTAAGTGGCTACATCTAGTTCTAACCGGTTAAAACTAGGTGTAGCCGCACTTGGGGTATTACCCGTAACATATATAAAACTAGCCCACCCCCGCGGGTTTTTCCGCATTTACGCGTGTATTGCATACATAAACCTTACTCTTTAAACATTCTATCAGGAAAAAAACCACCTGAAAATGAAGTTACAGAAGAAATAGACTTTGTTACGTAATTATGATATATGCTGAAAGATTCATCCCGTTTTGAATTACATTTTTTGGATTAGCGGCAATAGTCAAAATTCAAATCCATTTATACAAGTACTTGATTGACATCCAGTGACACAATTTGTAAACATGTACAATTTAAATATTTTTATAATTAAGACTTTAAAACATAATAAATACGAAATATAACATAAAAAACTGACTCTAAGACTCTATTAGGGTTAAAATATTATCGAACACCAAGCCTACATTTCCTGATTGATTAATTAATTAAATAGTTTCATTTGATTGCACGACGCACGTGTCAATCTCGACAAATGCAGCGAGAATCTCTCATTGTGGCTACGTTTAAACTGGGAGCAATAAATTCACTTTGCCCTTTTGATTTCATTAGAGACAATAGCTATTTGACCGACGTGCTCAATGAAATGCACCACGGATTGTTACAATACAGTTTTATATTAATAACTTTATCAATAGTCCATACTATAGCCATAAATGAAACGAGATCTATAGAGATTATGCCTTTATAGCTAACTAAATATTTAAAACATAGTCAAATAAATGTTACATTGGCTATAGATAATGCGAAGGTGGGAAGGAATGGAGTAGGGTTTTGGTCATTTTAAGTCATATCATAGTATGAGACGGTTAAAAACCGGTGTTACCTGACTACCATTTTTTTAATAATTACCTAACGACAAAAATACTAATTGTTCCTCTTTCTTAACAAAATAAAAAAAACCTTAATCTATCATAACAAAAAATAAAGACTAAAAAAAACTTCAAAACTATTGATTTTACAATGAAATAAAATTTCACGTTGTACATTCACCTACCATTCATTCGATTTCTGCTTAAACATTCAAATAGGTCACCTAAACATAAACATATAGGCCTCTCGGCTGTAACGGACATGCAGTAACCACTCAGGAGCTGGCCAAACAAGATTACAATGCAATCACGAACCTTTCCCGGGTGATATCAGATTTTGATTATTAAGTAACCGTACTTGTTAGTACAACTAGCACAGATCCGAGTGCAGGATTCTCGGAATTCCTGATTGACGATACATTTATATAGGCAAGCAATTTAAAGCTTACTTGATATTATGACGTTTATTTTAAATTTTATAGGATTATCATCCTTTTACGGTTTCATTAATACCCTAAGTTATATGTATATAGAGAAATATTCATGACGAAGATGCATTTTAAATTAAATTAAAACATTCACAGCGATTTAGTTTAAAAGTTTAGTTCAACAGTAAAATAACATTTGCGATGTCATTAATGATATTTATAAACGTTTTATAACATGTAAATTTTCCAATCAGAGATGTCAAGAGCACCGTATTCACATAGGAAGCAAAAACACGATTCATACAAGATTTATGTATCATTTAAGAAAACCTTTTAGCGTCAATTGAAGCGACTGGCTGTCCGCTGAATTGAATGAATAATGTAAAACTTCAAGTCACATAGGAATAGAAAGATGAATTTACAGATAGAAATTGAAAAGCTAGGAAAGAAGGGACAGAAAAAGCGAGCGATAATGAATAAATTCTTACCCTTAGTATTGGATACGGAGAGGTTTGTACAAAGGCCACCTGTGAGAAATTCGCAGGAATAATGTATGAGGCAAATTCATAAGTGTACAAGTTTGCGAAGATCGTGATGAGAAATTATTTACTTCGGGAAGTGTAGTTAACAAAATACACGCAACTGCGAGTGTACACTTCCATATCTTACCTTTGTAGGTAAGTATAATTGAACAAAATTATTCTATATTAGCGGCAAGAAAGTTTGGTCTTCTGCGATTATCTAAGTATGTAGCAGAATGTGATTTTGATGAACATAGATGTGCATTTATTTACAGTTTCAAAGATCTTAATTAATTTTGTTTATTACTTACCTCTTTAACAATTCTAACAAAAGAGCCCAATTAAAACCGTTAATGCCACAAATATTGTTTATAAATCCATAATCCAATTAGAATTAACAAGGTGAAATTTTCTATTTATAAATCTGAATGACATCGATCAAAACAAGTCCGTAAATATTCCCGTCAGTCGATAAATAGAATTATCGGACCCAAATAAAATGCTAAGAATTTATTGACGTCCAATCATTTAAGCACAATGAACAGTGATTTCGTATCCGACGGCGCGAGATTGCTTACAATTCCGATATCGACGCAGAAACGCGGGCTGACTTTGCAATTAATACAATTATAATGTTAGGAGAACTTTGATCGGGATAAGATTTGATTAGAAATGTTTGACCGAAAGTATTTGAGACGCGACTCTATTTCATTGTTTGTAGTTTTTTTATAGATAAAGGATTTGGAAAACTTAAGAACGGTATTTTGTTGTATGGAAATAAGAAACGAGATTTCAAAAAATAAAATTATTTTTATAAAATTTCCGATTTCTTGATCTATATTTAAAGAGGAAAATCAAGTTTTCTCTTCTACCGTTCATTCTTTAGATTTTAAAACAGCCAATTCCATTTCAATTTTAAGCAACAATTCTATATTCACTGTTGTTTTCAATAAATTACATTTCGAGAGCACAGGTACTATCCAAGACGACCTAAAAAGGTTAAGGTTCCACTGTATGCAAATAATGTTTACGCATTGGCATTCTAGATGTAGGCGTTCCATACCGTTACAATTGATGTTCAAATTGTATAACATGATGTTAAGCTTTATTTTTAAATTGAACTGTAATGAGGTTATAATAAGCTGCAAAATTTCTAAGCGGATATCGTTTGAACATTACTGTGAGATTAGTCATCTGCGGTCATTCAGACTACAGACACAGACGGGCATTGAGGGCACTTGAAAGATATATCTAATTTAAACTTAGTTTAAAGGAATCTGTTTTTAAATGCTTAATGTTTTTGTGACAGAAGATCTAGAAGAAAACCTTTAAAAATACTAATTTATAAAATTAACGATAAAGAAACTAGAACTTCTCTAAGTCTTCGCCTTTTTCTATTCAGTTTGTTATTTTGATAATGTATTTCTTTTATTTACTTCTTTATATAAATAGATACGTGTATCTTATCAAAGCAATAAATGACTGTTTTTACGGTGACATAATATTAATAAAAGCTTTCATTGTGACCCATAAATACTATAAATAATGAATCGAAAGAAAGACTGTTCTATTCGAAATTTATTCTTGTTATAGGTACTTGAAATCTAAAATAAAAATCTTCATTAACATAAAGACGTCAGATTTAATTGTTATTGTCATGAAAGATGTTTCATCGCCTAATAGATCATTGTATAAGAACAAAAATAAAAATACAAAGGAAATAAGAACGTGATTGTCAGTATCTACTACCAGAGGGGAGGCGATAAGCCTAGCTCATCAAGTTGATTTGTACAAATGAGCTCATATCACGCAATGAAAGTGCTCTGACGTTGCCGTTACATAGATTGCTAAATCAGGAAGATTGTAATTACGTATCTGCAAAGGTCTATGTAATTATAATAGGAATAAAAGGCATTCCACCGTCGGTCATATCTTTCGTTTTTGCTGAAACCGGTGGCATAGTTCCCATAGATCGATTTCTAATGTACTATAACTTTAAATAAACTATACACATTTAACTGGCCCGATACAACTTCGATCAATCTGTACCTATTTTACCTGTTACCTTATACTCTATGTATACCCATATTTTTTATATGTTTCAATACCATTGTCGTACTTTCACACAAAAAAAAGTATCTTGCAAATTGGTAAAGCTGTTATCGGTTTATGCACTTAGAAAATCTTTAGGAGATTCATTTTTAGATTTGAGAAGATAAGTTTTGGCAAGAGAACGCCACATGATTCAGTTGTTTTATAGCTTATTAATTCTATAAATTTAAAGCCGAAATTCGGAAAGATAAGTGTAGAAAGAAATTGACAAATTCGATGAAAACTTTATTTGATTTTTCTTTTGGAATATCTAATACTTGTATATAAAATATAATCTAAATTTCTTAACACTTCATTTATAACGCTGTTCGACAAAGTTAAATTGTTTACAAAATCGAGTCTGTAGCGAAAGTAATCAAATTTTAACTCTTCGGTGTAGAGTTTTGCTATAGTTTAGACTACAGTATAATACACGTACAACGATTAATGATTTGGCTTGTTTAGCGCCAAAATAATGGACGATACAGCTTAATGCGATGTAAGTACACAGCTTAGAGTAATTTGGACAGCGTAATGAGCAATAATTTATAATCCCAGCCATTAGAAACACTTTACAGTCTCTTTATACGTTTAAATTTATGTAATAAATAGTTATGGCTTATTAATAGCTTTTTGGGACATTATAATTTTTATAGCAGTCTTTTTTATTATGACTATTATTTTTATTGAACGAGGTTTTGTACAGATGAAAATTATAACGTATTTAATATTACGAATCATCTTAACACTAATCATTCTATAAATAAGTGTGACAAGGGAACAAAAAACCATATATTAGTCATTTTTTTAATACATGTCAATAACAATTCTACCAATAAACTTTTTAGTATTAAAATGTTTTGTACCAATCTTATCTTAACCACAAGTTTGGTAGGTAGACGATACTTATTATTTATTAGACTTTTTTTTATGAATTACTAAAAATTGCTAATAATATATTAATAAAATAACAGACAAATTGTGTCAAATTTCGCCGGTAAAAATATAATGTCTTTCCCTCAATAGTATTATCTAACAACTGATTGTAGTGTATTGAGTCCAGTGCTGGTACATTTTCCTGAATCCTGCAATGAATTTGGGGATTGTGGCTTACGAAAGCTTCCAATTCTATTCGGATCCTCTATTTCGAGAATTTGAAATTATGTCTAGATTAGTTGGGCTTTGTTCTATATCACTTTATTTACTTGAATGAAATATGTATAGCGATGAATCGCTGAGGTCAGAATGTCACTATGAATATTTGATAGACTTGTTTTCTTAAAAATGAGCGTATTTCGTTTACGGATTTTTGCGTCGCTGACCTGAAATGAAAGGAGAGTTAATTATAACTCTTTTTATATTAATAACTTATTATAACTTCTTTCCATTAGTAAAGAAGGAGAGTAATAAATAAAATTTCGGCAATTTTGTAGGAGAGTGGTAATACCTCAAACAAGATAAAATCAGCTTGAATTGAGACTGACTTTGATTCGTTGTGTTGTTTGGATCTTTATGTATGGAACTATAAAAATTGAATTGAAGGCGTTGTTAAGCAAAGAAGCACGTTCAACATATCAATGGATATTAGATTATGCTTATCTATGTATCTTAATAAATAGCCTATAGTGAAAAAATATGCAGCAATAACGATCGCATGATTTATGGAAGATTAACAGTTTGCTTACTCTAGTTATTCATAGCGGCTGAAACGAATGACCTATTTTAAAATGAAATTTCCACTTAAAACTGTAATTAAGCTCCAGTATCATATTTTGTTTAATGGTCTGAAAAATATTTTTTTTTATTACCTACTAGCACTCTGTTTAGCAACGGGTATGTATGAAGAGTCAATAATTACAATTATTTTTTTTAATTTGATTATTTTGCAATAGTAATAAAATATTAGTTATATATTTTCTCAAATTAGGTATAAAAAATTCTCCCCATTTCCACTTATTCAAGCCTTCTTCGGCAAGTAAAAAGGAGCCTATGTACATCCCATAGATATCTAACAAAAGTATAACTGTTGCGAATTTTATAAAAATCTGCCCAGTACTTTTGAAGCCTAATCCATTCAAACAAACAATCATGTGTGCTTATGCGATAGTATGGATAAAGATTAATGTCATAGAATTTTCAACCCCTGATATGGTAAATCTCATACAGTGATGCGGGGTGCTCTCTGAATTTATAGGCGTGTTTCCAAAATTCAATGGAGTCTTTTCGTTACATTATAGTTTTAGGGGACGGAAATCCGACAGAATCAGAGTGAAGCTTGTAGCGAGATTTATGTTTATGGGGAATAGAAATTGTCTCCATTTCGTTATACGTAATATCATTTTCCTAAGGGATTCTTATTTTAAATTTATGTCCCTAATATCTTTAGGACATTATTCTAAATCACAGTTCAAAATAACTTCAATTTGCTAGCTTACATAAATATTAAAAGTCTCATTAACATTTCTTTACCAACTAGATATTAAATGGTCTAGTTTCGAGACTCGCACTAAAGATATAATGAAAGACCGCGTACTTTCATTGAAATAACTTTCCTTTCTTTGCGTAGAGACTGCACTACGTTAGGAAGTCTTTAGGCGCTTACAGGATTAGAAATACAAAACCCTTGTAAGCGGACCAGAGCGAATTACACGAAGAAAAGCTGTTTAACTGTGAACACTATTTACTTTGTATTTATTCCTATATAAAAATATCTAATATATTATATCTATATGACAGAATTGGAGTACTGTATGCAAAGGCTTTAGGATAAATAGATAAGATGTGAGTAAAAATATTTTTGTACCAAAAAACGTCTATACTTGAGAAATAAACATGCTCGAACTAAAAACTCTAATAATTTATCTTAACTCTACAGTCAAATAGATAAATTTAGAGTAGTGAATAAAACGAATATATATTAATATTAAATTAATTATGGCAATGGCAATATTTAATCTGTACCCCAATAATTAGAAAAAACTAATAAACATAAACCAAATATCGTTATTGGCATTTATTAAAACACGCAACCTATTAAATATTAATAAATGAACTAAAATAATACATTATACGAATGTCTAATTACGGTAATTTGTATTCCAAATTATATACAACTATTATATAATCAATCTAACGTCGGAAATTGAGGCGAATTAATTGCAACAGCTCAAGGAATCCGGTGAAATCAAAACATGTGAATGCTCATTTGGTTCAATAAAATTCGTACCTTATCGCTAGATAAACACTCCAATTATATCACTTATGTCACTATAACTTCACTATCAATCACTATCATACACTAAGACGATTTCAAGTTTGTTTACGTTCGACTCGCCGGTTCGAAATGACGAGTATCCTCCGCACGATACACATTTGAACTGAGCTATGAAAACGCGGCGAGTGTGGAAAATGTTTCACGGCTTAGTGTATGAAAAAAGCGTTAACTCATTGTTTCGTTTTATAGTTATGCAAAGTGGCGTTGTTTTTATGCTATAGTATAACTTTTGGATGCAATTATTATCTTTATGATGTGTGAAGTAACACATTTTTAGTGACAGATAGCTCTACTTTATTAAGAGCGTAATTCCGATGTAGACATTATTTGATTTGTAATTTTTTCTAAAATTTCACTTCAAAAGAAAGAGTAGGTATATAAATGGTGCTTACTAATCTCTATTATACACAATATTCTACTATAAAATAAAGTCCCTTGTGGTGAAAGCTTTTTCGCAGAGAATTCATATTTAAATATTAAGGCACGAAAAGTGTTATTTTTATTACCCATAAATATTGAAGAAGGTTTAAATAATGAATATATAAACAAACCATGGTTGCAACTGGTTCCAGTCGCTAGTCGTATATAAAGTATAAATTAATTATATAAAAGTATTTTCTAATTGGCTTTTTTTTTAGTTTGACATTAACTATAATGCCAAGATCTTTGATAAAGTTTCTATGATAACATATTAACATAGCATTGTTTCCTTATCCAAATATCAAATTTATCACATATTTATGGTAATTTTGAGAACAGTGATTCATTCAAGATTGTGACTAATGATTATATTAACCCGGATTCTGTCCTCATGATTATTGAAAAATATGATAGAAAATTGAAATTGGACATGCCTTGTTTTTATTGTCTAAAAGGCATGTTTTCTTTAGCGTTATAATTTGATGCAATAAATGTTTAGTAAAAAAGTTAAAAGCAGAACTGTAGGTACCTTGTATGTGAGAGAGCCATGCCTTTAGTCAGAATTAGACTAATTTATTTCAAGGCGGTCCTACAGACCCGGTGTTGAGGAAATAGAACTCGTCAAAAGTGTCATTGCGTTACGTTTGGCAAGTAACCGCCAAGTAAAGAGGTAAATAATGTAAAGAGGTCCTTATTTTTTGCACATTTTCGAGAGCTTTACTGCTCTACCATGGTATATGTCGATTTGTCTGGTTTCTTTAAAATAAATGAAAGTTTTTATTTGTTTAACTATATATAATATTGATGTTTCCAAAAATTGTTATGTTAACCTTTTTCTCTTTGAATATCTAGCTTTCTATGGGTAGAAGTATTAACTTAATACGTAAAAAGTATCCCTTGTAAGCATTGATTTCTTATTATGGCTTCTTTCATAGACGCTTTCCAAGGAAACTTTCCAGGGTTTAGTATCAACTCTAAAGTGTCGACAGCTTGAGGCTTCGTTTCTAAATTACATCCAAGTTGACCACAGGCACTAATCTCCTTGTACAGTCACAACCATAAGAGTATCATTTTTTATGGTTTGTTAAGTCGCACTTATTAGGCTTGTAACGGATACAGGGAACCTTGTTTCGTGTTTAAATATGATCTGATGTATGAAAAGAATATTTGTTTAAAGTCTAACAAGTGTTGGTTATTAATTGGGATTCATAAATAAAACTATTTTAAATATAGGTATATGTATAAGTTACTAACTTTGTTACAAATTGCTAAAACCAGTAATCAATTTTGAGTAGATAATCATCTTTGTGACTAAAGTGATATTTTATTGACCATCTACTATATTATGTAATTATAATATTTATAATATTTCTTAGTTTTATGTTTCTTATATTGATCCTAACTGTACATTGAATCTCAGTAGCGACCTACTTCCAGTAAGTATTCCATTGAGTGATGTCACAAGTCACAGGGAACATGCAAACTATGCGTGATAAGTATTTCCATTAAGACATACAACCTACTGGAGATAATCTTAAGAAATTGCTTTGCAGGCAAACTTTGAAAATACACTTTGAAACAAGTTAGATATAATTAGCATAACATCTATTGTTCCAGCAGAGACTTTCATTACATTATTATACACTGACACATGAGCTCTTAATTCGAAAACCGTTGTAAAAATATTTGTCGAAATGAAATGTTGACGCAAGTTATTAAAGAGTATGACCACAGGATGTAGGACGCAAACGTTTGAGATCCTTCATCAAAAATTCCTTTACACACTTTTGAAAATGTATTTTATCACTCATACACTATTAAACTATGTTTAAAATATTGACCGGTTTTAAGTTTTTGCTGATGAGGTAAATCCTAAAATTTTCCTTTAAGCGTAATCTGGCACGTTATCCCTTAGAGAGAGGATAAACAAATTATTTTGAGGCTGATGTTAACATCCTAATAATATGTTTTCCTTACCTATAAACTTTATTACTAATGCATCGAATATACGATAGATATAGATTTCTTCGCCTGTTTCAACGGTAGTAATAAAGTATGAATATCCTCGATATGACGTACCCATTCGCCGTACAAAAGGTACTCTTTAATAATTAATCACAGAGAATGAACGTCTCTGAGGCCGTGAAACATAAACATTGTCACGAAGCGAACACCTATGATGTGTTTGTACTGTGTAAATTTTTAATTTACCTTTTCAGACCGCTTACATAAAACATGATTGGGATGTTTGGTCTGTCCACACTTGCTCGTTTTTTGGTAGCGCGGCGGGCAATAAAATTGCATTGAAACTGCCCCGCATTCATGAAACATGCTAGAATTATTTTTTCATACATCCAATCTATTTAAACCAAATATAACTGAATACGGTATAAAATTCTTTAATAGTGTATAACTTGATTTTTTCGTGACTGACAAAATTACTGCTGTATGAAATACTTCATAATTGAATATTGTTTCGTAATGCTGTTGAAATTTCGGAACGCTGAATTGTATTTGTGTGCAATTTGTGGTATTTGGTATACGCAACTGACTTAATTTATATAGATATGAAAATATTTTAAAGTATGACTTCTGCTTTGTAAATAAAGATGGTAACAAAAAATATGAATCGAATGAACCAATCTAATTTCTGAGTCAGTGACATGAACTTACTACTTATTATAATTATATGTGTTACTTTTTTTCAATTGAATAAAATATTTAAAAAAAAAGTTTGTAAGAATGTATCAGATGAATATAACTTTGCTACTCTTTCACGTAAAAACTCGAGAAGTTTGGCTTTGAAATAGAATATAATATACATATTATACTTATTACCTCTGTATTGCCATGTAAACAGAAACTTCACCAACTAACGTAAAAATAAATCGAATTGTAATAAAAATATGAGAATCAAAAAATAATTTTAAATTCTTGCAAATACCCATAACGATATTTTAGAACCTTCTAGAAAAGTCTTTGTTTAATTCGATTATTTCACAAAGTCAGCCTTTTGACAATTTTCAGTCTCTTTTAATTAATGAGGGTTAGCCCTCATAATAATGTTAGCGTGCTGTTTGTCTTAAAGGACGAAATTACTTTGCTGCTAAATGGTTTATTTTACAATCTGATTATTAAAATAACTCAAAATATAATTATAACTAAAATTACTATAAAATTAACACATGAATTGGATGTCTTTTCACATATAAGCACATAATTACTTATAGTATATATTATGTCTGTCCCTATATATGCTTAAATTATTAAACTACGGAACCAATTTTCATGCTGTTTTTATATCAGATCGAGTGATTAAAGATGGAGCTTTGTCTGTTTTATCCGCATGTAAGAATAAGGATAGTACCTATAATTTCAATAAAACCATCCTAATAGAATTTGACGTTCTCAAAAAATTCACTTCGAACTCTAATTAACTTCAAGCGCACCCTTTGACATTAATTCAAATCAATACGCGATTCGTTTTGTCGAAGCGTCAATGAGCCGTGGCTTGTATGGGCGATTGAATCGCTGTCAAATGCCAAGAGGGCTGGACCCCTGGAGGTGGAACCAAATTATTCCATTAAATACAGGAATGGATTTATCAACGCGCGAAAACACAACGCTTCCTCGCTACACGAATCGTTCTGGGGCACGTCATTATGGTTTCGAAATACATTTGCTTAAAGAAAATATTCAAACTTGTTTGATATTTAAAATAATACTATTGGTTTTTTAGGTACTTGCTTGATAGCTGATTAATTATATGTGAGACGATAAGCTTTGAGAAGAATGAAAAATCTTTTTTTTCTATTTTTAGTACAGTCGACTAAAAGGAAAATTTCTCTCTCTTATTTATAATATTTCAGGATATCAAGATTTCAAAATCTTTTTCTGTGAAGATGGTTTGTATATTGTAATTTTTCAGCTGTTTTTCTACTTTCGTAGTCAACTTTTCATTGGAAAGATAATGTGAAAAAAATATGATTCCTTAAAATGTTTAACAAAGCAAACACCCGAGCTTTCCATAAATAGTTAGTAGGTATACGAGTATATATAGATTCATTTCTCAAATCCCAAATCACGAGATTATTGAAGCCCCTAATATAACATCCATTATTAAACTATGAAGATATATTGGCCGTGGAAAATGGCTCACGTGTTTACTTATTAACACCTCAGAAACTCATTACCTCAGGCCTACCGTACTCACACGTAGAAACTTCGAGATTTACCTGGAATATTCCAAAGGAAAACGAGCTTTTACCTCTCCTTTGTACTATAAAGATTTATAATATCAAAGTTACAAGGTTTTGCAATTCTGAAATCGCTTTCGTTGTTTGGTATAACTAATGTATATTTTAATATATAGGTATACAACTTCAGGTCTTAAATTCAATATAATCTTTAAAAAAGGTAACACGCGTCTATCAGAGTATCATGCAATGATGTCCTTCTTCTAAAAACCAATAATTGTTTTAATTTTTACCTACTAACCTTATTTCTTTAGAAAATCGTTGAAGATTTTTATACTACACCCTTCATGATGCCGTATATGATAAACGTTGTAAAATATACGAAGCCTTTACTACTACTTTTCTTTGTCTGTGAGGGCATTAATATACCTAATACCTATAGAATTTTTCTAATCTTTATGTTACTGAATACAACGCTCAGAAGTTGCTATTTCTTTCTGTGTCTTAAAATATATGATTAGACACAAGTACCGAGAAAGAATCTAGTATGTAACTTAATAGAACTAGGGAAATAGATAATGTTATTAAGGTCAGTTGCAGTGGGTTACAGGAAACACAATATGGGTCAAAACAGGCTGTAACCGTGGTCAGGAACATGGGAAGGTATAACTTTCCGATAGCTGCTGCGCTACGGAATTCCGCTCTCAGTACGTAAATGCTATGGTACAAGTCAAGAGAATAGAGATCGATACTTGTATTGTACAATTATATATAAATAGTAAATAAAAGTCCCATTCAAAGGTGTCTGTGATATTGCAACAGATACCGGATACGTCATATCTCATATTTTTCTTTTTAATAAAAAAAATGACCACAAAATAAAAATGTACTCGTAAGTCGTACTAAGGTACCGTACCTGCGTATGTACCAACCGCAACCAAGCGGTTGTCAATTCGAAGACTGAATTAAATACATCTATTTCTTGTTACCGAAGTTATTTTTAGTACATATTAAAGACGAAAAAAACTTATTCTTGGGTATTCATGTAAAGGACGGTAGCAACCTTAACCTTCTCTGAAATATACACAAAATAAGTATGTATTATACATTTGTAATTGACGTTTATTATGTTTTCCCTGTTTTAATCACGCGAAATTTCATAATGATCTAGGTAAGCTTAATCTGAATTAACTAAGCTTTTTTCTAAAATCTGATACCTACATTTTTACAAGGATTTCTTTGTTCGTTTTTAAGAATTCGTTAAAATTGTAGACAAATTACCGTATAGTTTACACATTGTGCCCCACCCGACTGTAAAGGATGTTTGGTTCTAAACTAAATTTATACCAGTTACCATTGCGACCTATATATGATTTATCATGTCCCCATTACAAACCTATAGCATCCATATAAAATACATAACGAATATTACTTAAAGTGACGTTTTAAGGAGTTTTAAAATCCTTTACCACGATATTTATAAGTACACAAATATAAATATAATTTCGCGTAGGGAGACCTTATATTAGAGCTAACCATGTTGTCTAGATTCCTAAGAAATTAAGATCGATTTGAATTCCAATTACTTATAATGAAAACTGAACCTCGGCTTAAAATCTTTTCAATTGAAATGGGCCATTATTTAGACGACGTATCCAGGTCAATTAAAATATGGGTTTTTAATTTTGCAACTATGCGCATTCTCAGTCTATTTGTAATCCTTTACTAGATATATGTAGCTATAGATGTAAGTGTAATATATGGATGTATGATCTGAGTGTAATGTGTATATGTATGTTTGATTGATTTTTCACGCAAAAAACTACTGAATGTATCCACTTTTGAATAACTATTATTAACTTTGGTATGTAGGTAAATCGAAGGAAGCGTTAACACGTGATTCTTTTTATCACAGTATTAACTGAAGAATATTAATGAAATAGGGATATAATTCGAAGCCCATAGTTGAAAAGTAATTTACTATTGTTGTTTGAGGTTTTAATAAAATAATAAAATGCTACGTCTGATCGAAATAATGTATTTTCACATATTTCAAAATACAACTAACTTCATTACAATTCCATATTAGCCTATGATTATAAAAATAAACGTCAATATAATTACAATAAAAGTTTTAATATAGCACTTCCTAAAATAAAATATTTTATGAACATACAAAATTATCAATATAACATAGTATAGTATAATAATAATAAGCTTATAATATTTACAATTACGAATCAAAATGTGAAGTGGAGAAAAATTGTGCTTACGTTTTATTAATAAAAAAAATAATTATCTATTAATATTGGCAAATCATTTAATATTAAACACAAATTACATTGTTAAGAAATTTTCTAATTTTAATTCATAATTTAGGTTTTCATTTTTGAGCACCACATCTAGACACAACAACACCAACAAAATTATTATCACATTCATAAGACTGATACATTTAATAAAATTAACAATTACTATTATAATATTACGGATAAGTTGCGGTATCGTTTAGATTCGAAATAATTACTAAAAACAAATTATTACATTGCAAATAAATTGCAATTTAATTCGTTTTTATACACAACTTTGTCAATTCATCGATTTTTATTAACAAAGAATATCGTAAGTGATATAACATTACTGAAATTCGCATCCATATTTCTAAAAGCAAATTTTTATTTACAAATAATTAAAATCCTATAATTGTGGATTTGGCATTTACCATTGCTTGGTAACATTATTTTGGTATTCATGTCACCTCTTTTTCTTAATATGGTAACACATAAAAGTAATGTCACATTTCATAAACTTTTTGAAAATAGAACACAGTTTCTAAGATGGCGCCAAAATGAAGATATAGAAATTAAATAGTTTGTATAGGTACATGTAAATCTGAATATTGTTATGTACAACAATGTCTGTGCCAAGAATAAAGGAACTAATATATATTTACATAATACTATTATGTTAAATATGTATACTAAATTGTATCATGCTGGCTTAATCCTTGGCAAGGCCTTATAAGGCAAACTAGTCTGAATTATAACTAAAATGAGATAAAAATCCTAACTAATGCCAAATTGCATTGCAAAAACAAAAATAATATTATCTATTTAGTCGGAGTGTTCTGTTGAATTGCATTCTAAAATATTTTTCTATTTATACGAATAGTTGTCAGCTCTCGTAGTATAATTTTAAAAATATTTACGTGACTTTGTCACGTTTACGTAAAAGAGATACTATAAAGTACCAAAATTGATATTGTTTACAAAAATTCATAAAGACAGTAAAAGCTTAAAAATATTATAATCTTTGTAGCATATTTCTAAATTAAAACTGGATTAAGGACGAACAATTTGCAATTAAAAACGTCTGATTAGGATTTGAAGTTTTCTTTAAGCCAGCTTTTAATTTAGAACGTTTCCTCGTTCTCGATAGTTCCAGAATGTTGTAGAATGTTCTAGAAAGTTCTAGAAGGTGGCGTCCCAGCCGGAGAGGTCGTCGGGCGGCGGCTCGTCCGCGTCGGGCGGGTACTGGTCGAAGTTGTGCGTGTCGATGGCCGACTTGACGACCGGCTTGATGGGCGGCTCCAGCGTGCGCTGCGCCAGCCCTTCCCAGTTGAAACCGTCGAACCACCTGGAAGGTACAATGATATTTGAGTTTATTTTTCTATTTCTGACATTTTTTATCAACACTTGTGAAGCGGTTTGACTGACTTTAAAAAATAATAGTACCTAATGCATTGGGAGTTAATTATTATTATTTTAATGATATAATATCCTGATCTACTTTACCATGCTCATTATTAATAATCTATTTCGGTTTAATTCCCTCTGTCTTACGATTTTAAAGTTTATATTTTACATACTTCAAAGGAGAATAATGTCCAAAATATTTATTTTTTAGAAAAAAAAAATCAACTTCAAATTGAAAGCAAAATAATTGTTTAACAAAAAGTAATACTTATTTCATTTAGTATAAAGAAATGATTGAATAGTTATTTCATAATTTTAAAGTATAAGATTTTACAGTTAGAGTTACTTTACTCACTTGTGTTTCTGTATTTCAGTGATGCCTCCACGCTGGTAGCCCAACCGTTCCGCGGGGTTGTCCCTACACAACTTCTTAATCAAATTCGCCGCATTTCTTGTAATGCTACGAGGGAATTCCACCGCATCAATACCCTTTAGTATTTTGTTGTAAGTTTTCATCGGATCTGCTCCAGTAAATGGCGGTGATCCCGTGAGCAATTCGAACATTAGAACACCTGGAATAGATGTATTAAAAATAAGATGAAAATAGTGAAACTTAAACAATGTAAGTACGTTATTAACTTCTAAATTGATAGTCTTGAAAGAGACCGAATATATAGAACGTGGAGTAGACTGATATTCAACTAGTAGTAGAATTTCTTTAACGCGATTTAGCGAAGTCCAAAGTAGATTTTTATGACATATAATATTTGGCATAGGTTCATACAAAAATCAAACTGCGCTCTACAACTCATCTAATATATTTTTTGGGTTTAAAAAAATGTTAAAATACTCTACAAACACTAAACAATGTTATTGCCAATATATTTTTTCAAATTACTTACCCAAAGACCAATAATCCGCGCTTATATCGTGACCTCTGTTCATGATGACCTCAGGCGCCACGTACTCCGGGGTCCCGCAGAAGGTCCAAGTCTTTCTACTCGCTTGCAATTTCTTCGAGAACCCAAAGTCCACCAACTTCACGTAACCTTTGGAGTCCAACAGTAAATTCTCTGGCTTCAGATCCCTGGAAATAGAAATTATTCCAAATTTTATTCCATAACGAGGAAAGTTTAACAACAAATTGGTTTGGCATTTGTTCGATCCAATTTTAAAAGAACTTTAATTAAGTAATATTGTTCTCATTTATATTGTAAAATAGTCTTAAAAATGTAGTCTAGTTCCTAAAGTTACGAGAGACAACTAATAAGACGTATGGTAAGTATTTTCTTTTACGAAATGATAGAAATTTAAGTATTATATATTTTTAAGGCTTTATTTAAATAATTAAGACCATTAAGTCAAAGTCAAAAGTATCTTTTTTCAGTTAGGCTACATATAGTAACACTTTAAATCGTCATGGTATTACAAAACAAAATATAAATGTCAAATTACCTGTATATAATGTTTCTAGAGTGCAGATAGTGGAACGCTTCAACGACACACGCCGTGTAGAATCTCGTTGTGGCATCGTCAAATTGTCCTGAAATTAATAAAATGTTAATTTTAATTAAATGCATGTAAAAATGCAAGAAAATAATTGTCTATGCATTAACCTAGATTATATGCATATACCATACAATATTTTAATTTATATTTAGGTAGATGCGTAATTTTGTACAATTATAAAAGTATCAGGCAAAAACATTAAACCACGTTTCTAATGAAACGGGGATATTGTTGTTAATTAAGAATATCTAATTTTACCGCTGAAATGTAACGTACGTTTAATTGTTTCACGTCTGACATTAATTATGTGGTTTTTCAAAGTTTAGGCTGTAATAACGAAATGCGGTACAATTATATGAAATACGTATTTGAATACTCAAATTAACATATGATAACATATGATATATAATGTATGATGCATTTGAATGTAGAACATGCTGGCTGAAAACTGTGACAAATAAATTAATAATTTAAAAAAATGTATTTATTTAAGTTACCTCTGTCTCTCAATATAGTCCACAACTCTCCACCAAGGCAGGTTTCCATAAGCATGTACAAGTATTTACGATCTTTGAACGTCTTGTACAACTTGACTATGAATTCGCAGTTCATTTCGGACATTATCTCTTTCTCGGACATGATGTGTTGTTGCTGTCTCGTCTCAACGATCTGGGCTTTCTTCATTTGTTTGAGAGCGAAGGACCGGCTCGAGTCCCCTTGGATTTGAACTAGTTCAACGCGACCGAAGCCGCCAATACCGAGTGTCGCGATGATGCGTAGATCCGACAAACGTAAGTTTGCAAATTCTTCGTTGAGCCTGGAATGTTGGTGTTTATCATTAATATTTTTTACCTATACTATTATTATAAAGAAGTTATTTTTGGTGTGTATCGTTGTTAGATTCTATTGAGCGAAATTGATTTATTAAGCACACAAACATTACCGTTATACTAACGTACTTGTAATTAACGTATGAACTTTATGTTATTAGTAATTTAGCTTTGTAAAAGTTAAAAACGAAATCGGGTTTTTCTCGAATAAAATTATGTGAAAAACTTCTTGTAACATATTCCTTCAGTTGATAGGCTAAATATGACAAAAGAAAACATGAAATTCTTAACCTTATTAAAACCTTGGATTCATTAATAATTATACTTTCAAAACCGATACCAACGTCAATATAACTTAATTAACCACAGCACATTGTCGCTCGTATCTCGACAAAAACGCGAGAATTATTCTAATCGCTATTATGAACACTATTTGTTTTCTATGTCACGTGGGAAAGTTAATAACTTCCACTCTGATACTAATTTATAACTCATATTCTGTATGCATTAGTGAAAGTGCTGTTGCTGTATGATATTATAATTGCATTCGTTTCTTAACTTACTTTTATTACTGACACTAAAATTAAAAATAGATATTTAGATTTCGTATTTAAATAACTATTTTAACTTTAGAACACTTTTTACAATTACGTATTGAATTTTTTTGCATAAACATGCTGATTTCTTTTTTTTCTTAGTAGTACTTACCGAAATAAAAGCCATGAATGCAAGAACAGAAATAGTACATTATCATGCGATAAAGAATGTGTCCGAAACAGTGTTTAGACAAAAAGATTAGAACAATGACGAGGCATGTTGAGATTTATTTTTCCCATTGTTAAGCGTTAACGTGTTTAGTTGTGACTTGTGAACTTGACATAGGTCTTAGTATTTAAGAATGAACGTTTAAAATATTTTGCAGTCAGTTTCTACTTCAAATGTAGGTAACAATTTTCTTTTGCAAGCGCATTATTATATTATTACAGTTAGATTAGATAATTATATATAAAAAGTTCCTATATTTTGGAATATAGTACTGCCATAACTAATATATTAGTAGATTAATATACGTGATAAACACTATAAACGCAACTATAAAACTATTTTCATATAACGCTATAATCATTCGAATTCCCAACCTAGGTCTCTTGAATGGGATGTTTATTATTTATTGACATTGGGACCCAATGCCATGCCAAAGTAAACCTTACGACATTAAAAATAAAGCTGAGAGTTACTAAATACCTTTGTCTATCGTCGCCCTCGTCCTTGTACTTGGTGCGAATTTCGTCCAGTGTCGATATCAGCTGGTTGAAGGTCTCCCGATCGATAACAAGACATGTAGTGCCCTCCGGCGCGTCGCAGACAATGTTCGCCGTTCGGAGATCGTCTCTGGATTTAAGATAAAGATAAAAATAAATAATAATTGGATATAGTGATGCGTTATCTTAGTAAAGGTTCCATATGACTATCGTTATAGGTCGATGACTCAATAACGATTTTTGGCTGCAAAACATGCTCACGCGATGATGTCAGTGGCTAGTAGAGAAATTGAAGCCTACCTTATTATGGTCTATGAGCCAAAAAATCCTACTAATATTACAAATGTGTAAGTTTGTGAGAATGTATGTTTGTTATTCTTTAACGGCTGGGCCGATTTAGTTGATTTTGGTATGTAGATAGTTGACACCCTAGATTAACACATAGGATGCAAAGGATGCATAATTTAAGCCCGTAACAACTCATTAATGTATACCGCCTTTAATGTATTGTAACGCCAAAATTCTTACACTTTCTCATTAAGAAAGTTCTGAAACTAAGCATCGAAATGTTAAGATTCGTAATAACATACGAAATGTTGTAATATTTATAGAAAGTGATACGTGTTTGTTATACTTTATATTGAAGAGTGAGACGTATAATTATAAGCAACCGTTTAGCAAACATGACTGTTATATTTGGTTAAAAGTTTTAACGCTAACGTTGAAATTATAGTAACCAATATAATATGATATGGAGAGTGTGTCTGTAGGTATTTGTCTTTCTTTGTCTCTATTTTGTCTTTCTTTCACGGCAAAACGGCTGGACCGATTTAGTTGAAATTTAGTGTGTAGATAGATGATACCTTGGATTAAAACAGGATACTTTTTATCCCGGTATTACTCCGGGAACAGGAACTACGCGGGTAAAACCGCGGGGAGCTGATAGTAATATATATTTAGAACACTTTCTTAGTAACTATTTAAAAAACTCATTAAAGTATTTTACAACCTTATTACATATACAAGAAAGTCTAAAATCTAAATTACAAAAATATTTCATAAAAAATAGCATAATAATAATAAAACGCAACATAACACTGACCATGAAAGTTATACGATGTGTTAAAATATCTTAAGGTTTCAAATTAGCAATTCAAAGGTTAAAATATCGCGTACCGGACATAACGACCGGTTGCTGTTACTTCACTTAAAGAATTAATAAATCATTCGAATTTATTACTTAAGTATGGATAAAAAAGTCGTAAAGCAATCTTAAAGTATAGGTTACATTTCAAACGCATATCTCTAATTTTTCTAAGAGATACATTTGATAAAAATTAACACCAACAAGTGGGAATTGAGCTCAAGCACAAAGAGTTCCGTTCCATTAAAATTAACATTGGCAAGGAATCTTCTGTTCAAACGAGAAAATCGAAATAAAATCTTAACACTACACTCGTTTTACTATTACTATCTTAATCCATAATTTATTCATATAGAAAAACCTTTTTCTATACTCTATCTTAAAGAGTTATAGTTAAGTATACCATCTACAATTTCATTTAAAAGGGAAACACGGGCATAAAAAGGGACTCAAAAAGTCATATCTTACCCTTGCAATGCTTTTTCTCCGAAGAAATCGCCTTTAGTGAGAGTTCTGATGAATTTTTCATCGTTGCTGTTGGGCTGTTTCTGTGTTACCTTGACCTGTAACAGAAGACATTTAAAATTTAAAAAACGGTATAAATTCACCTGATTCCAGGATCATACTTTTCTATAACGAGAAGCTAAATGTACATGAATGGTTTTCATACTAAGATGATGATTATTAAAATACATATGCAATTGTTTCTATATATTTTTTTATTCTATGAAGTGGTGAGACGAGCTGGACGTCCTCCTGATGGTAAGATAAACGACAGCCCATAACCAATGTAGTCCTACCCAGAATATAATAGAATATTATAGGTAGATGAGCCAACTGATAAAAAGGTTTCATTGCCACCCATAAAAATACTTATAGACTGACAGCTCTGGAGTGTGTTGCCAGCTTTTAATAATAAAAGTATATATTTAAGTTATAAATTATGTAAAGTTTAGATATGATATCCGTTGTTACGATATGAAAAAAAAATCTAAATAACCACGATTGACTTAAAATCGGATTAAAATTATGATCTAGATTCGAAGATAATCTACAAATATTTTGTAACTGAATTAGCGCGCTCAGTGAAACTTAGAAAATTGATGGAAAGCGGAGTTCCGCAGTTGACATTTTCCATTCAATTGAGGAGACGAATAAAAGAATATTAAAAAGAGCGACTATTTATTAGTAAGAATACGTTAATAGTTATTGTTTAATATTTTTTTATATACACTAATAGCCGCGCCCCGCGATTTTAACCGCATTTATGCAAGTATTATAAAGAAAAATATTTCCCTTGAATCACTCTATCTGATAAAAAAACGCATGAAAATCGGTTCCGTAGTTAGAAAGATTTAAGCATACATCCCAAGTAAACTTAGGGACAGAGAAAGCTTGTTTTATACTATGTTCTATACAAGGCTAAACAGTACAGTACTTTTATGTAAACCCACTAATCTCTAGTACGTACTGGAATTTAAAATTGTATAAAGCACTCCTTATGAATGTAGGCGTTAACACTTAACATTACGATAAGTACCTAGTTACTCCTTTGCAGGCAAACAGGACACGACCGATCTTACATACTATTGTATGAAGACAGGGTTTTTAAATTTCGAATCAGAAATTCTTAATCTAATAAAAAATTAAAGCATATATATACCTACTGGCTGAAAAATAAAAAAAACAACTGACCGTCAACTTTAATCAAATTGAAATTGAAGCGTATACTGGCTGAAAAAAAAACTTAATCTAAAGCAAAAAAAAAAACTAGTCGATGCCGTAAGAAGTCATAAAACAGCCTGTAATCATTTCCAGAATGAACCAATACCCGGACGTAGCGTTGACTGGCGAGCAAATAATCCATATCACTGTTTACTTTCGTTTTTTAACAAATAATAGTGTCTTACTTTTATTGCACATACTTAATGCTTTAGAAATTTTTAACTTACACACTTTCCCTCTATTAAATTCGATTTAAGTGTTTAAAACGTTTTAGCGACGTAAATACTTTTAACGAACGTTCGCTTTTAAAAAAATATCATATTGTTTTATTAATTCTAAACTTAATAAAAACACTTTAAACAGAAAGCACTTTTTTGCGGGTAATCTCTAAATATACCTTCTTATAGAATAAATATATTTTTAAACAAATTTTTATATCTTCAATTTATTAAGCCAAATAATAAGAAACCTACGTATTTTACGCAGATGAAACTGCGGGCATAATTCAATACAAAATTATCAATAAAATATCGCCTTATTTAAACTCAATTTTAAGGTATTATAATTTAAATGGGTATAAGAATAAAAATAACGTTAGACATTTTGTGCTAATAAATTGACTTAGAAACGCATTCTGCAGGAAAGTTTCCTCTCACGCATGCAACTGTGTTCAGTGGACAGTAAGATCTTTTTGCACTGAATAACTGGGTAATGGAGTTAAAGCACTATAAAAAGATGTACATTTATCTAACATTACAATTACACGATATACATACAAAAACGTTGCAAATAAATCAGGTTTTTCTTAGTTAAAAAACAGTACAATAATGTTTTTTGAGGTTATGTATGATAGTCATAAAAGTGAATTATTACCGTTATAAATTTTGAAAGCGTTAGGCATTCTATTTTCTAACAGCAAAGTTTTTATTCTGTATACCAAAATA
>JADANM010005346.1:4162250-4198326 GCA_026213755.1 Eurema hecabe | reverse complement strand
TAAACGATGAGCCAAATTAAAAAAAACAATATGTGTTCGAAACTTTTTGAATGACTCAAGAGGATTTCGTGTCTTAAATATATTTTTAATTTTTAATGTAGAGAACATCAAACATATATTTAGGTATTACTCTGTAAAGTTTCTTATTTTACTGAAATGATCTCGAGGATTAGGGTAGATTAAGGAGCTATTTTCAAGGCAAAACTGCGAGAACAGCTTATTCTTAAAAAAATAAAAAACTACCATAATTTAAGTCATACGTCCGTAAGACGAATCCAATTAACCCTTTTACAATACAACATTTTACTACTAAAATTAGTAATAAAATCCTTACAAAATAATTTTGAAAGTGTTAAAACCAATGTGTCAACGCAAAAAGTGGATTATCGTGGCCGCTCGAGCAATGACCTTGTACAATAGCTTGCCACTGGCCTTACAGCCTGCATCATTTTATTTTCGTCACACGTCACTGTAGTTTACAATAGGGCCAGTGGCCATAATACCACGAGTGTGACTTCACACGCCGTCATATTGAAATGCTTTGGTGTTGAAAAACATATCTAATTTGTTTATATTAAACATATTTTTTTAAACGTACTAAGCAACCTTTGTTAATCTGTAGTGACCGTTCCCATAGCGATACCAGGATAAAAGTATCCCAAATAATTCTTAAAACCTTCAAACAAACGCGCTTTCCAACTTTATATAGGTATAAATATTACGTCTAATTTAGCAATATTTAATTTTACTCAGCTTCTATTGTAATCAAATGTAATAGAGAACTATTAAATTATATTTGATCAGTTACAACATTTCACTGTCGAATATTAAAACTGCATTCACTTCGACTAAATATATCTATCTGCGAAACGACTCTCAGTTAAATGCCAAGGTGAACTACTTATACAATCACCGTGTTCAGACAAAGTTTGATATTTATTGAACAAAAACCAATAATAAACTGTATTCAGTATATTATAGCTTTGTAATGTCTCAACTCTTAATAGAAAGATACGTTGAATTACTACAATGATACCATAATTGACTCGATCATTACATCCGCCATGCTTTTCTGGGCTAATAATGTTAACAGTTATTCTCGATAACATTTAATTAGTTTTTAATATCACATGTTTCCAGTTCTTACATAAAGTAACAATTCGCTTAAAAACCACGGTTCCATAAAATCGCAATGAATCGTAAATTTAACGCTCATTCTATATAATTGCATCGTTTCAGAGTTTCGTAATCAATGTAATATTGGGATAAGAAAAAGTGTATCGAATCGGCTGATTGAAGAGTTATGTTAACAAAACATTGAGGCGTGCTCGAATACAGCGCCTCGAAAGTCCATAACGAAAGTGAAATTGTTAGCATTCGTCTTTGGTTCAACGTCATTTCAAACTGTCAAACAAATTATGTTGAAATGGACGTCATATCTCGGCGTTTACTGATATTGTATAGGTTTAAGATTTGAATATAGTTTAGCGATAGCTCTATTTTATAGTAAGAGGAGGGTTAATTAAAATAAAAAGGCTTTTGATGCCCTCATATTAATGTACAAATGAGCAAAAAATATAGTGTCGTTATGCTGTCGTAAGTTTGAATCTTTGGAATTCCATATACGTAATGGTCAAAAAGATTTTCGCCTTAGCGATTAAATGAACGCATTATTTAATGTATTTGTATGTTTTGTTAATAACCGTTTCATATGAAGTTGCTTATCTAAGAAATGTATAAAACATGAAGTAAGACATACAATCGCAATGTGAAGCTAATTTACTTTATTTGTATAGTTAAAAATAAATATATTTTATCGATTAGTATTACATTAATTAAGTGTTTTATTCATCGTCCTGCTTACATAAATAATAAATTATTTATATTGGTAGTTGTTAATAGCTTAACTCATTTTCTTATCAAAATGTATCCCATTTATGTCTTAATTTATAAAATTTAATGAATAATACATAAAGTATTATATATAATAAGAATTAAACATACCTTTGGTAATAAAATTATTTAAAATAGTAAGACGTCCTTTAAGAATAATCGTTAAAAGACTTTTTTTATATAATATCTAGTTTATAAATAGCTGGCCCCACGTGACTTCTTTCATCTATCCTTCCGGTAACCTTTATTAACACTTACCCATTTTGATCTTAAACTTAAGAACCATCCTTGCACTTCAAGGAATATTTTAAGATATATATTATATTATATTATTATTTTATTATTATTATTCTTATATTATATTACATTTATTATAGATATCCGAATTATGCACTTGGCAACATTTGAAGATTCATTTTTATATTATAGATATAATTGTATAGATATCAAAAACGGTCCTTACTTGTCCTTTAGATATAATGAAGAAGGTGTCTCCCCTGGCACCTTGTCTTATGATGTAATCGCCATTTTGATAATGCGTTTCTTCAAGCACATCGGATATTTTGATCAACGTGTCTTCGGGAAGATTCTTGAAGATTGGCACACTGTAAATAAACGAAAAGCAAACTTGATTATGAGTTCTTAATTTATATTAAATTGTGTATGACTACATTTAAAACAATGTCAATTCTGCTGACTCTCCGACCCTCTGCATGTTTATATCTTTATAGCCACGCAAAGGAGCTGTTTTTCAATAGTAAAAGTAATTCAAGAGGAATATATGACATAGGTAGGTTGTTTGATTCTAGTTCATAAAATAAGAGTTAAATTAAAATAGTAAGTTTACGTCGTAAGAATTTAACCTCCTGCAACTTCAAAAATTTCTTATTGCTATTGATTATACATTGAACAGATTTTTAAACTCTTTCATAGATCCAAATACTATTCGGAATTATTGCTATATCGAAAACTATTATAAAATAATAATTTCATGCAATACGTAGTGGGAAGCATTTCATATACAGACTATTTCTAATTTAAGAAAGTATTTTTTTAAACCGCTTATTAGTTTTTTGAACGATATGTCGAATTAAAACAGCCCGATTAAAATGAACTTGTGTCCGACTCATTAGTTGTGTTTTGCAGACTGCTTACATTAAACATGATATAGAAAAATTAAACTACATACATATTTTCTTTATTGCTTCTGTATGTTGAAATATCGACATAAAAATACTTTAGAAACACCAATTAGACCAATCTTTCATCACAATCAGTCGTCATCTATCACAATTATTCAGTGAAATGTGTGAAACATGAAAAAACTAGTTAGCCCTAATTAAACATTGTAAAATAAGCAAACGCAATAGTAATCAGATTGCCACCCAATACTTCACTCATGCATACGATTCCGTGTCGAAACATATAAGGCCTAAACATACTTATATATAAATTACACCCCGGTTTCACACGCACGTGTGTTATACTACTTATATTATCTATTCAAAACTGTACCAAATTCTATTGCGTAGTTCATTCATTCAGTTATAAGGACAGACAGGCAGCGGAAAGCGACATTGTTTTTCACATACTTTGTAGTGATAATAACCAAATTGTTATAATAAATACAGTTTTAGAACAACACTGATAAATATAAAGAGCTTATTCTGCATTTTAGATAAGATGTTTCGTACAATTTGTAATAGCATAATTTTTTAACCTTTAATCTAACACGTCTTTACATTATAAATGAAAATAGCAAACCGCTTGATCCGGACAAGTCTAGTGCATAATCTCATTAATTTATTAACGATTATTTCACGGCCATCCACTTTGAAAGTAAATGTGGAAGACATTTAAATATAAAACGAGGACAATTATTGTGATACGTTTTTATATCCTTAGATAAACTAAGCAAGTGTCAAATATATCATAATTTTTTGCAACTACAGTCCCTTGTCTCGGGCAAAGTCTTTTCACATAACCTATATCTTCAATTTCTATTATAGTCCTTGTCGATTTGTTTATTTTATTAGAAAGTTTATAAAATAATGAGATTGATTGATCCTTACAGTTATATAGCGTTAAGGCTTCGTTGATAGTTAATTGGACTATCTAAAAAGCGTTCAGACATATAAACAAACTCATTAACTTTATAAAAGTATTAGCATAACGCCAGCTTCCATAAAAAGACTGACTTGCAAACTCAAGGCATAATTGTTATTATGGAGCCGATTATTTATAAAATTTATTATTTTTGTGCTGCAATGGGATAGCTATGTTACTCCTTATATGTAACCGTTACGCATAGCACTGTTGTTCTTTATAAAACGATGTTATTCAAGTCGATTTCTATAATTGACTGTACATTTTGCTCAGCGCTGAAACAAGCCCAGGCCAACTGAAGCTGTAATAACAAAGTGTGCAAAGAAATACAAACATTACATCATCTGTTTTCTTATTAATCGCGCGCTCTTGTTATTTACGAGTTCTGTGTATGGAATATTATATTTTTATTTCGCTGAAAAACAACCTAATTCAGTTTATGGAGCTGACGGTTCTTGGCACCCTGCCACTGTGTTTGCTAAGACTTAAGGCTTTTGAATCTTACAATAAAATACATACATGTAATCTTGACATATGATTTATACGCTATCTTATAACGACATCTTTGTTTTTGACAAATTTTCGACACTTAATTTAATTTTAGCATTCCATAAGTAATGCTACTCATCCAATATCTTATAAATCTTCCAATGTTAACAATTATGCATTAAAATATTCCACATAATTAAAAATGCCACGCAATTATGCATAATTTTGCACTTAATTTTTTCGGAAAAAATATGCATTTTTTAACCAAGCTCGCGCGACGCTATTTCGTTCACACTGTACCTACCCTTATATTTCTGCGTTAGAACCATTTTCGTCAGAAAAAAAATATATATAAAAATCGGATCAGCTGTTAAGTTATGTTCTTATCAACACGTTTAGCGATTCATTACTATATTATATAGATGTAAACAACTCGGCTATCATGTAAAGCAGAGATGTATAGCGGTCAGTGAAAGGCTAACAACTAAATGTCATAAGCAGCAAACGTGACAAGTATTTCGCAAATTATCGCACAGCTCTTGAGCAACCGTTGTGACAAGCTTCAACAATGCCTTTGTTTTAACTCACTTTAATGTCTTACAAAAACTCGGAATCGTGTCCGAACACTCACATGAATACAAACTGTTTACTTTCAATTATATAGCAAGATTGTTTGTCGAGGGAAACGAGGGAAATCATTCCTTCATCAAGATACTTTTAATTATTTAATTTAATGCCTTCAATTTATGCGATTGGATAAATTACTAATTATACTGTGAGGTTTTCCCCCCAATTCCTTCTTCTGCAATCAATCTATCTAATAAAAAACTGAATAAAAATCGATTGCGTAGTTTTAAAGATATGCATACATAGGGACAGACAGGAGACAATGTAAAGTTCAATGCTATGTTATTATAGCTGAAGAAAAGCTATATGCTCGTACTCGTAGTACTGGAAGTATATCTTCATCATCATAATATATTAATGAAGTAATTGTAGTGATATATAAATTATAGATTCCGAAAATTAAGTAAGAAAACAATATTAATCTCTAATAAGTACCTACAGTTTGGAGCGAAAAATTCGCGTCGGCCGTATATAAAAACGTATCAAAGCATAGTTTTATAGTCGGAACGCAAGTATGGTTTCGAAGAAGCTCTGGGCATTCCGTAACATGACACCATGTGACTGGAGTCAACTTTCTAGAACTGCATGTGCATTATAATTGACCGCCTTCATAATTTGAACTGATGGATTGTTATATAAAACGTAATTGTGGGACGAGGTACATACCAATGACGTGGGGTATTCGTTTTGAATTGAAATTTTTTTTAATTATTACGTTTAAAAATAAAATGATTATGTTAAGTACTATGTGTATTAGAATAAGAAATAATTATCTATTAAACTAACTTTGAACGTCCATTTTATTCGTGTTAAGAACAAAGAAGTCGATTTTTTTTATGTAATTTTATTTTCGTGTTAAGTTTTCGTGTCTAGTAAAAATCAGATAATTATAAATAAAGCTTATTTAAATTTAATGTTTGCATGTAACCGATTCTGATTAAAAAACATCCTAATATTAATCGAAACAGAATAATTGAATAACATGATGTCTTTTAAACTTGTACAAAAATATATTATGTAAATTATAATATTATACACGACCTTAACAAATCTTTTTTTATATAGAAATCATCCTTTAAATTAAAATCTACTAAGAAGCTCTTCTAATGCCAATAGGAGGAGTAAACCTTCACAAATATCTCATGACACCGCGATGAAAGCAGAAGAATGGCCTATTGCACGCCCAATGCATTTGCATAAATGTCTCGGGTCAATATCTCCTGTTATATGCACCGTCTGAGCATATATGTCATAGTCTATGTTCGAGAGACTCCCTTGTACCACGAAGGTAAAAGTAAAAACACGATCGGAATGGAAACTTACTCTTGAACGCACGTTACGTGATTTATCAAACTAGTATAAGATATACATCTTCATTACGCTTTATTTAATGTTTTTGAAGTCTTCCGTTATCAATAAAAATGATTCTAAGCGTCTATGATTTTTCAATTAAATAAAAGCCAATTTGTGAGTGATAATTAGATGTTTAGACGTACATTAATTACTCTTCCACGCAAAAGGAATGACTTGGATACAGTTTTTTTTATCATAAAAAAGCCGTTATCAGACCACGAAATGTGATGTCAGTACACTCGTTTAATTTAGCATCACCTAGAAAGTTTTCGCAATGAGGTCGATTCTCTCTTATTACAAAATGTGGTTTATCTTGGACTTAGAAACCGTGATCTAAAATTGATCGGAGTCGTGGGAATATTGAACGATTCTCGGTACATGCTAGAGTAATTTTAAACATTTAAAAATAGATCGAAAGCCACGTTTTATCAATCTACACAGAAACATATTGTTCAAAAGTCTTCGCTGAGGTTACTGACCTCTCGATGTAAACAACCTCTTATTAAAAAGGGAATGGTGTAAACGTCAAAACAACTACTCTAAATACAGCTCAGAGAGGAAACGGTGAAATTAAAAGTGTGTACTAATAGCCCGCTGGATTCGATGTTATTTGGTTCAGTGTGTATTTTATGAAACTTGACATCCATCTATACTAATACATAAAGCTGAAGAGTTTGTTTGTTTGAACGCGCTAATCTCAGGATCTACTGGTTCGAATTGAAAAATTCCTTTTTTTATTGAATTGACCATTTATCGAGGAAGGCTTTAGGCTATATAACATCACGCTGCGACTAATAGGAGCGAAGATATAATGGAAAATATGGGAAAAACGGGGAAAATTATTCATCTTTGAGTGAGATTTAGTTGAGGCTTGCTTTGCGTGCGCTGCGAAAACGGTTCAAGATACAAAAATAATACGTATGAAAGAATTGTTCCTCATTAAATGATCTAAAAAAAAGTCCGCGACAGTATATGTCTATCTTCTAAGATTGACTCACTATACCATAATAATAGAAATAGATCCGACGGGGACGAAGTCCCGAGCAACAGCTAGTATAAAAAATATAGCATTTCCGCCTGAATGACATATAACCAGAATAAAAGAAACTTCAATAACATACTCAAAAGTGTATAAGCTTACCTTTTCAGGAAGTCAGTGTACTCAGCTTGTCGGATCAGCCCGGTCCTCATCATAATGGTCTGGAAGCATTGTCGCTCGATGGCCCAGAGCCTGCAATCCGTGGCTGCCTTTATAGTTGCCGTTCGTTTACAATTGTATAGAATTGCCAGTTCACCAAACACCTTTCCTGGAGCCATGGTGCTGAGGTATTTGTTCTCTCTGGACACTTCCACTCGGCCCTCTGCGAACAAAGGTTGATAATTAACTTCGATAATAAAAAGTAATAATTGACGGAAGAGGCTAATATAATAAAGAATTTTCTACAGTTTTGGTATAGGAATGAATTAAACTGACATAGTTAAAACAGTAGCTGACTCCACTATGATATAATGCATCTAACTAACACACAGTAGAGCAAGCAGCCCTCTAGAATACTAGAAATGAAGTTACTCTCCGTGTGAGGTACACATAAACAAGACAGCTCAGAAATACTAGATAGAGAAGAAGCCGGAAATTATTAATATACTAGCATTTTCTGTACCTATTATATTGTAGCTATTTAACTTCTTATTTCTCGTAGACTAATTTGTATTAGAATTATAACATTTTAACGATTGGTTGTACGAGTATAGCTCTTTATGATTGATCAGCTGGATTACGGTCAATCGTATGTAATATTATCCAGCTACACAAATCCAATGCTCTCATTTTATGCATGCAGTATGCACTCGTACTACTTTCTGGTTGCATGCAATGCGTAGAAATTTCCGTAGTATTTTTCCACTGAAATTCATACATAGAACGGTTGACCTTACCAGACCTACATTGGAAAATTAATTATTTTAACAATATAATACCCCTGTATGGATTACTTTGTCTATCTAACTAGTGTTGCATGCTCGTAAGTGTTAAATAAATCAACTCAAGGATTACAATAATTGCATGGCGATTACCAATGAAGATTTTCTGAATAATGCCATTATGCAACTGTGACGTCACAGCAAATCCTGCTAGCGTACAATTTATTGACTTTAAATGGCAACACAGCGAGATTATGTAAATATATGGCTATAAAGTTTTGGAGACAACTGATTGCCGATTGAGTTTGTGACACTTTCAAAACATACCGGTTCTCTATAAATGTTTTATTCAAGGCTTTATACGCCAATTTGCTATGAGTCATATGGACGTGAGACCAGGACATTGCAAAACTGTGTTTATATACTAAATTGGCTGAACGCGTCACGTAAAACAGGATGTACTAAAATTTTAATAAGTTATTTTTACGGTGGTTTTAATTAATAAAATATGATATGTTTCGCTTATTGTCTCATATAAATTTATAAACCAAATAAGTAGTATGCGTCACTTCAAGTTATTCCATTGAAATCAACTGATCAACGAACTATAATACATTTAGTTAATCGTCTATCATTCAAATGGGTACAGCTGTTTTCAAGCTATAAACGTGTAGCAACACGACGTCAATATACATGTAGGTAAGTATATGATGCCTTTAGACGTAATATATTTTTGAATTTATTTCCTTGGAACTCTTAAAGTTAACATACTCAAAACGAAGACTTCTTTATAAACTTAAGTACCATTCAAAAGATACACACGATAAAAGCGTTCGTGTCAACAGCTATGTGAATGTTTAAATGAACGTGAGAAAATAATAATACCTTTATTTTTCCACTACAATTCAACAAATATCACCAAGAACTGCATTGACAGAGACGATGGCGTAATATCTATTCACATTGAAGGGAATTTTTCTTATATACGTACGTTATTTAAGTCAATAAGTCAGCTGTCTGCCTCTCTGTGAAACCCTATCACGCCAAAAACTATTGAAACGATTGTAATGAAATTTGGTACAAAGATGGTCTAGAGCCTGAAAAAAAACATAGGTTACTTTTTATCTGGGAAAAAGTATTATAAGGGGTTCAAATTTATATGAAAGTCCACGCGGACGGAGTCGTGGACAACAGCTAGCTATTATTGTAATAGTAATTGATTTGAGCATTACCCGTTGTTAACTATTAAATGATTAAGTTATTGCAACTATTGGTAGTTATTTCATTTATCGTTACATAGATAAAAACACGTCGCTATATATATAGCAATTTTATTATTTAACAAGAAATAATATTAAATGTTACATATCCTCCTTAAAAATAAGCTATCAAATACAAAAAAAAAATAAAGAACATAATCGAAGAAATAAGCAAGAAAATTGACACAGATACTGAACGAAAAATTTCATCCATATCTTTTGAAACTATCAAATTTATGATATTAGAAGAAACGACTAACATTTAAAACAAATTACACATATATGAGAATATTTCTAAATAAACTGAATAACTTTTTACGACAGTAAACACAAAGATCTTGGTTTTAAACGGTTTAAGATACCAATACAAACAAAAATTCTTGAGAATTGAAACCTTACCGCCTACCAGTGTACTAAATTGACCATGAAATTTACTGACCCGGCCTATGTACTTGCAGTTTCACAATAATCGACAGATCATTCTTAAACTCAACAGTTTCTGAACGTTTGCAAACGTTTTGAAACGACTTTAATTGACTCCTCAAAATTTGTAGTAGCTTGTTTACTTCAAACTAAGACAATATCTATATATATCTAGTGAGCATGATACTATAAGGAGGAAATTAAATTAAATTATTTTATTAATTGTTACTATATGAAACTATTCACATACATTTGTCTTATCTATTATATGTCATGTAAAATTAATATAGTTATCATAAATTAATGTAAGTATCATAAATCCATACTAATATTATAAATGCGAAAGTAACTGTGTCTCAAACTATTGAACGGATTTGAACGAAATTTGGTACATGAAAGATGGTCTAGAGCCAAGGGGAGGACATAGGATACTTTTTTAACTGGAACAAGGATTGAATAAGGGGGGAAAGGGATGTCAAAGTTTATAAATATGAAAGTCCACGCGGACGGAGTCGCGGGCAGCAACTTGTATTTAATAAATCATCTTTACGTATATGTAAAACTCGTATTAGAAAGTCCACAGTTCAATATCAAATACATTTTTTTTTCGTCACATTTAATATTTATTTATTATTATTATACATTAATTGCACTAAAAATTTCCGCAAGATTAATATTTAAAATTAAAGAAAGATACACAGATTTATAATCAATTTGATCTTTGATACGCAGTCCTTTAACTCCAAACCTTTTCAAAATAATATTTAGCTCACCCCGTTTGTTTTATTATTTAGACTTTATTGCACTAAATATTTCCCCTAAAATCTATAATAAAATTATAAATAAGAATTTATTGATATTAAAAGATTTTCTTTAATAAAATTAATAGAATCTAAATTTAATAGAAGTAAGCAGAAACACGTCAATGTAGACATAGAACAATTTGCGTTAAAGTGTTTCAAGGCAACACGTTGTAGGTTGAAAGTTCAGTTTCATTTCGATTTATGTACTCCATTGTCCGTAACGCTGATGTAAGAACTACAAATTAATTTACTACATACAATCTCAAGCTACAATTTAAGTATATAAATGTTAATTGAAGAAATTGACATAGATTTTCGGGGCATAATATTATGATTAACTTAAATATGAAAATAAATACGCTATTTTTTACGCGAAAGAAATGGCTTACCGGTAAAAGAGCAATATAATTATTGATTAAATATATAATTATAATAGTTGCGTTTTTAGAATATATAATAATTATTTGTATCGTCATCAATACATCTGTATAGAACCATAAATCTAAATAATATATTAGAAAAACAAAATCTGTTAACTAGTACCGATTTGAATTATGTTTGCGAATTCGTCTTCGTTATCTGAACTAGCATAATTCAAGGTATCTTCACGGAACTATTATAATAATAATTGAACTTTACAGTAACATAAGAGATAAGATTTAAAATTCAAAGAAAATCAATCAAATAACTCGTTATAAATATGTACTCGTACCTATTAATAGCTATCTGATAACACTATTTTTCGTTTCATTAGAACTGCCTTATTTAAATATCTGGGTGCAATTAACACAGTTTTAAGGAGTTATTAATAATAATGTTCGTGCGTGATTACAGGCTTATGTAGGTCATGTCGAAGCAACGTTTAATTGATATGCCCGATGCGTTGCGTTTGGCAATCTATTAAACACTGACTTGTTACAAACATCAAATAACATTTCGAAACATCGCTACCAAAATTCAAGTACTAAGGAGTCCATAAAAACCATATTATAATACCCATTTCTACTTCGATATGACCCAGATCACACCCAAGTACACAGAGATAATATTGTGTTCAATATCAACGCATAGCGTCACAAAGTTATTTATACAAAAACCACAAGACCTCGAAATTCTCTCGTGAAGATACATCGATCAAAATCAACCAACAAGGATAACGTATGATAAAGTATCTAGCGATATTATAATAATAATCTTAGACATGTTTACTTATGACTATTATATTATATAATATTTTACCTGCATCTCCATTTCGGTGGTTATCATGTGACTGATCTTCTAACCGCGTTACATCCAGTACAATGCCAGCGTCCAGGGAAGATTCTGTGGCATTGCTATCGCGTTGGCAAAGGTTTCCTGTCCTTCTCTTACGAGTTCCATACGTATGCACTGGCACTATGAGTTTAGGTCGAGGTATCGAAAAATCCGAATCAGAACCACTTGATGAACTTTTCGCACTTCGAGGATAAACACCATTCTTACTCTTATCACTTACACGCTCCTCGATCACAGTCTCTTGGGGCTGCCCAAGCGATAAAATGTCATTGTATCTATCATATCTATCGTCACTTTTCACTCGCACTGTATTGTATAATTTTCCATATTTATCCGATTTGTTTTGCCTAGTGGCGCCGTTTGTCCGATAGTCACTTTCTTTCGTCCATTTAACGGAGCTATAACCGTTACTGATGGCCGGTAGTGGAGGATTTTTACTTCCTTTACACATTTCGTACTGCATCAATGTTAGCTGCTCGCTGGGAGAGATATTTCTTTTCGGTTGAGTGACAGTAACATTATTATTGTGTGCACTGTCGTCATAGTCCATTATATCGAGATATTGTTTTAATGGTGCTCTGCCTTCACTTTTCACTCTTAAAGATTTCGAACGAAAATTAGTTTTCGGGTCGTCTAAACGACCGTTTCGTTCGATGTTAGTATGCTGTATGTGTTGAGGTATTTGATCGCATGTAGATCCATTCGCATTATGATTATGATTATATAAAGCGGACGCGGAAGCGTCAAGTTCTTTCTCTAGTTTTATTTTTCCGGACCGTGCTTTTATAGGTGCTAAATCTAAAGTCGCCATTGAATTTATTATTTGATACATATCGTTACCGAAGCCACTTGAAGCTTTCGATATAGTGTCATTATAATTCTTATCTTTCTTTGGGTCTCTTTGAAATTGTTTAATTTTATCGCTGTCGGTATCGTTATTTTGTTGACTAACTCTTGAGTAGTACTCGTAATATGATTCTGAAGATGGGTCCGGGGGAACTGGACCAGGATCTGGGTGAGGGTAATAAGTTTTCTTTGAATCAATTTTTCTCTGTCTATGAGCATATTTTAGTGAATCTTTACGTTGTGGCGGAACTGGTGGTTCTCTATCATTGGTACTAAATGCTTCAATGTCCCATTCTGTAAAATTTCGTCGTTTTACTCTTCTTAGGGTCGAAGGTTTATAGCCATTAGGCATATCTTTGAAACTATAACTATGTTTGAGTTTATTTTGGATTAAGAGATTGCTATTAGCCCTTGTTTTTTCTTCTATGTCCTGTTGGTATTTCGCTAATTGCGATAGGTTATTACTACCATTAGGAACGTTGTGTGTATACTTGTATGTGATATCACCCGATTGATATGATTCTCCGTTTTGTTCTCTATTTGTGCTGCTTCCTACGTCTCGGCATGACTTACTTCTGGATATTGAATTGAATTTGGATCCATTCGAATTGTTGTCGTTTGAATTATAACTGTTCAAGTTTTCTGCCCCGACCCAGTTAGCAGCGTACACGAGGTCCATAGTCCTATCGTTAAGTGAAAGCCACGGGTCCTCCATGACCGCTTTGCCTGGATAATGTTTGATTTTCATAATGATCCAATATTTTCAAATGTCACGTATAACTTAGTCGACGTTTTATTTACTTGGAAGCAACGTCCGGAATCTTGCAACTTCATTTTTATTATTAAATGCTATTTATCAATTTTAAATTAAACCAAATGTTTCATTATGGACCTAAGCACAATTTTAAAATTAAAATCCACTTTATGCTACAAAAAATGTTTTGCGTACATTTTTACTAATGAAAGGATCCTTTTATCGCAATAATGTCGCATAATTATGGCAAAAGCAATGAATGAATCACTAGGGTTCCAAGTACCAACAGTGACATAATATGAATCATCGTTGGGAACTTGTATGGCTATGTCAGTAGCATGTTTAAGTGCAGGGTCAATATTATTGTATATAAAGCAATTAATTGCAGCGCTCAACGAAAAGACGGATACTGATTACTCCATAAAAGCGGATGCGTTACGGGATATAAGCACGGATTGCTCAAATACTTGAACCTCGAGAACCATCAACGAATACTCGTACGAACTGTATCTTGTTACGTAATAATTAGATAATGGGGCTACGCGACTGCTAACCGACCATACAGAAGCCAGTTTTTAACATTTATTGTTATTGCCTACATCACTTTCACTGTGTGTACAAGATGAACGTTATCGGATTATCGCATGACTAAGTGTTACTTTAACCTTAAGACCACTATTTTTTTATTATTCTTTTGTATCTACATATTATATTGTTTAGTCAAAACAAGTGGTTGTTTTTATTAGGCTATATCTTGGAAATAATATATTATAACATAATAATAATAATTGATACGCAATGATCGTTACTTTTAGAATTATAATGACTTAAATTTACTATGCATTGAAATTTTAGAATATAGATCACTTCGTATACACGATTAATAGGGGCACGTTATTCATGAATTGAGAAACAAAACAAGTCAAGGCTTAGTTGTTTGTTTGCATATTAGTGTTAATTACTAAACGCATGATCGCCTAGTAGAAACCGTTTCTATACATCTGAAGTTGAAACCAGTTCATTGGTCCACATATGCACTTGAATGACCAGCTGATACATGAGAATTGATCCTAGGAATCGGAGAAATCAATGTCTAACTATCGAATACCAACAATATATGATATTATTACATCTAAACATGGAAACCAAGACACCGAGAAGAGACTCATGCATAAACAGTAAACAATTATAGCAACGCAATGCAATACAGTCAAACAATTAAAGTTCCATCGTTAAATGTTGATGAAAATATAAAATTAATTGCTGGAATACGCATGTGATGGATAAGTTTGTAATTGAATACAATTGAACGTAGACAACATTCTCAAGACACTTAAAGTAATTAAGTAACCTAGAGTTTCAAATTAATTTACTAACAACATCTACCTGCTAAGATTAAAACTTTAAAAATGTTGGTATATTAAAAGGTAATCTACGTTGTTATCCAGGCAGATAATAAAAAAAGGTTTTGAAACAACAAAGGGCTGAAGCTGGTAGGTAGGAATAATATGCACCTGGCCTCTTTTGAAACTTGAGCATAAACAGGTCCTGTTACAATCTGACCATTTCTATTAGCCTTGAAACAAAACCATTTTTTACATTTACTATGCATTTTAATGTAATTTAAATTAATAGTGTAGTAGTCTCAATCAACAATAATTGCACAATATCGACCAAACAAATATTGTGCCATCTAACTAAAATTTCCTTGTAAACTGTTATAAATGAGCTTATTAATACGACCTTACTTTAGCTAATCACTAAAACCATTATTGCCTTTAATTACCTCCCACATTCTTGCATTTACTTTCATTTCGTGACATTCATAATTCCAAATAGCTACTTGATATTTATCTTGATAATAGTCTATTGTTGGTTGCACTAACATTGTCGAAACTCATAGAGCACGATTCAACCATGCTTCATTTAAATCTGATATGGTACCAGTACTACCCACTTTCTAATCATAATCAACGTGACATTAGTAGGCAATCAATGGATCGAGATAGCGAAGCGAAATGCCGGTATAAAATTTCTTCTTCTTAATTGAAGAACAATACAGTCATCCATCACAGTCTTAATACGAGGTTAATTAATTCGGTCGATATAGCGGGACATTTAAAACCCCTAAAATTCTCATAATGCAACATATACTATTGGCTTCCAAAGACGTAATGTAGAAGGTAGCAGTAATAGATATAAAGGAGAAACTTGAGAGGTTAAACCGTAAATAGTAGAAAGCACGGGTTTAAGCATTAATATGCTAAAATATCTGCAAAGACAACGCTCCAAAATACTTTCACGGCATGCAAGTAGCGCACGCAAATGCGAATAAACAAATTGTTGTTTACAAATATTGTCCTGACAAACTCTAGATAACTATAAAACTAGTTAAGTATTATCGATCGCGTTAATAACCAATTAGCATTTTTAGTTAATTAATTCTTCATGACAAAAAACTAAATGCATTAGATCCACCAAACTGGTTGGATAATTTAAAAGTTCTTCTATTTATTTTTGTACGGATCTATTAGTAAAAATGTAACACGTTTTAATTGTAGCATAAAGTGGACATAAGGATCAAGTTACTTTATGACAGTAACTATATCCTTTAGACTCGGTTTTGGATCAGATCCATAATATCACTCACAATTAACATCACTTGTTTGAAAGACACATCACTATGAAATATAATAACTCATACTTCAACTTCACTCATGTTTATTATTGTCGTGCTATTATTTATTCAGAGCGCATTTCGTGACGCAACGTACAACCGTTCACGACCGAATCGCCCCGCTTACTGACTGACACTCATGGATAATCAACTCCTGCGCATGCTGTGGAGTGAGCGAGACGGCGAACGCGGAATCGAGACAAAGCCTTTGCACCTGAATTAAAAAAGCTTGAAATAAATCCCTAGTCCTGGCTTTTACAGACACCATGTCTGGTGTTAACTCTGACATCCGCTACGATACCTAATATTGAATAATTCTTTACTAAGAACTAACGGTAAATTACACATTGTTTTAATGCAAATGTCTGCCTTTGTTAGTATTTGTGGGTATTTACATAATAACAATTAATGTTTATTTATATAGACTGTCTACCGCTTTGTGTTAAGAAATTTGTGATAGAAATTATAATGGATTTTAATCCGTTATAAATTATAAATAATTAAGTAATAAAGGGTAGATATTATTGATACTTTGTTAAAGCCTACGATTTACTTTGAACCACGACAATTTTAAATAAATACTTTATTTTATTTTTAAATATTACATGTTATATTTTTCAATTTATTAATTTTTAAGGAAGATTATGATTTATATGTACGATACGTATATACTTAAAGGTTAATCAAATTTAAGTAAGACTCTATTCTATTCTATTTATCCATTTATGATGAAATGGCCAACGATCGCTTATAAGCCTGCGACCATAACTGCAAGTATCTTTAAGTACGACTCATATCAATTTACTTTACTTATGTCACAAATGTGTGAGAATAATTCTATTGGAGACGTTTTTAAATTAAAATTGCACACGTGAAAATGTAAATATTTCAAAATAATTTGTGTTATAAGTAAAGTGGCTAGTAATTACTAAAGGAATTCCTTTAAACAAATTTCAAACTACAAAGAAGCAAGAGATCATCCAACTAATATTTTCAAATTCAAAACTGAAAGTGACTTCTAAGATTTCTCCATAATTCATAAACGATTTCCGCTGTGACACAGTTTTGTTATTTTAATTGGTATAACTTATTTATTAATTAATTATTAGAATGTGACTTTTATAGACATTCTCGATGTTGTTCTCGAAGATTATGTTTTCATACAACTATGAGAATCATTTTAGCACTTAAGGAAAAGGTGAATGCACTTATCTCAAATGATTTGCTATTTATTTTATATTGTTATAATAAACATAATAAAGCTTAGAGTGTCTGTTTAAATAAGGTTTATTTTTATATGAATGTTGATATCTTTATAACAGCGTGGATCGCGATAAATCACGTAATTCGTTTATTCAATAAAAACAATTGCGTCACGTTTGAATACAATGATTTTAATTTAATAACAATAATTACGGAGCAAAAAATTTAGTTTTAATTTATGATTTAGTAACTATGTTAAGATAACCTATCCAACCAGATTTTGATAAGCTAAATCCAAAGGTATTATTGCATAATATAAAAATTACACTTAAATAAGTAAGCCAAGTAAGTAACCTATAATATAATTGAAACAAATATATTTTTTCGATTCTATAGTTAAACAGTATAATGAACTACTTTGATAGGTTATACGAGTATGTACTCGTTTAAATGAACCAAATAACAGAAATTAACTTCTCGCACGAAAAACTTTCAAAAATCAATCCTATGAATGAGCTACATAGTACATAAATAAATAAAACCCATTTAATTTTAATTTTCAATGCTAAAACAGCAATGAAACCTGGGACTTATGAGCAAAACACAAATGTAAATATAGCTAATGTTTTAAATTCATAACTGCTACTGATAACACGTCTGTCAATGTTATCTTCGACATATCAACTTCTGTTTGCAAATCTATTAGTTATATCACCAAGATTTACGTCATATAATAACGCTCCATCCTTAGGCGTGAGCCACATATTGCGAAAGAGCTTCTAATGGTGTCCGTGGTCTCGACATAAGATATAGAAATTTAATAGGTAACAGTCCTATATAAAACATAGCTCTCTTACCACAGCCCACCTAAAAATCCCCTATTTAAATAAAAGTGTAAGCCATAGCTAAGTAACTTAAATTTAGTTGTGATTTCTTTGAAAGAGTTACTTAGTAAGAGCAATCGTAAATTGATATAAACTATAAAGTAAATTAAAAATCTTGAAGGTGAATCTTTATCAAATTCTAACTAGTCCGGGCACTTCGAAAAACGGTTTACTTTATAATACATCTATGTAAAAGCTCAATAATTAAGGTTTAACGAAAAAGATACAGTCTTATCATACTCTTTTGTTTTCCATATAATCAAATTTGATCTTAACATACAAACATTTCACAATAATTGGACTTCTTAATAATAAAGCACTTTTTAAGGCAAGTTCATACGTGACTTATTTATAAGAGGACATGTAATAGACACATGTTTTATTATAGACGAGAGAATTTTAAAGATTTGTGTGAATTGTGCCTTAAGTTACATTATTCGCAATACATAAGCTAGCGACACTATCTCGACAGTTTTACCGTCACTACGTGTAGATACCATTATCTACTCTTTGGTTTTGCTTCTAGTAATTATGATGCTTCCTTCCTTCACCTTTAATCTCAATAAAAACATTGATTGAATTGATTTGAAGAAGTTATTTCTCTTAATTTATTGTACAATGTTGTATCTATGTTACATGTATGTTGCACTACGTCACCTAATTGTTTGTTGTGTATGTTTTGTCCTAACTTGATTGCCTGGAAGAGATCAGTCTTGAGTGATAAGGCCGCCAGTTACCTCAATGTATTCTTGTGTAAAATGTTTACTTTGTTATGTGTAACAAAGTGTAAAAATAATATTTTTTTCTACTCATATTTTATAAAAATTATGCGTTAGTTAGTTAGAGATTACCTTCCCCAAAACTTAAACAAATTTAGTATTCATCCATACTAATATTATAAATGCGAAAGTAAGTCTGTCTGTCCGTCTTCCCATCACGCTAAAACCACTGAACCGATTAAAACGAAATTTGGTACACAGATGGTCTAGAGCCTGTGAAAGAACATAGGCTACTTTTTAAATATAAAAAAGAGTTAAAAAGGGGGGGAAGAGCCCCCTTAAACTTTTAAATATAAAAGTCTATGGGCACGGAGTCGCGGGCAGCAGCTAGTATCTAATATCTAATATTCTTAAAAAACAGTTCACCTAGTGTTATTTTGAAAATACTGGCAGCTTAAACTATTAAACAAAAAAAAAAACAATAATAGAAAAAAGCAATTCCAAATTCAATAACGCTCGGTTCAGACGTGATTTTCTAACCAATAAATAAAACGTGAATCAATATAATCAACATTACGTCAGATGAAGATGGTTTGAAAGTCGCAGTAAAAGTAATGGTTATCGAATTGTGGGCATTTGTGACGCAAATTAGACCTTGGCCAAGGCTGTTTCACTTTCACGATGTATGAACAGCTCGACGACATGACGATACGATAAAATTTTATCTTTTAATATTATCGATTAATTATAGAAGTGATGATAGCGACGTGTAATACGATACATATTCTTTATTTATTAAAAACTAGTATATAGTGATTTTAACTACTAGTAATTTGAGATATATTTTAGAGAGCAATAGACCATCTTTATTGTTGCCAATATTCGTTTTTTCCGCAATTAACAATAGTTTGATAAGTGATTCGCAAATGGAAACAAGATAAAGTAAAAAAACTAAAACCCAACTACGACAAAAAACGACGCTGAAAAAGTATAAAAGTACCCCATGAATACAGGTAAAGTCACAAGCAAATGCTAGTAATATATATATATATATTCGAAATGTACAAGTGAAGCGCTTTAAAATGATACCAAATACGGCATATCTAGCTTAACTTTATTTTTTTACTCTGTATATTTTGTCCGCTAGAGGGCGCCACATTGAATTTGGTGAAAATCTATATAGCCTATAACCAGCGGACAATTAAGACGCTTCTAATGATATGTCATTTGTCGAATTCTGATTAGTGGTTTAGAAGTTACGAGGGAACAGATGAACATACATACATACATACATACATACACACATACATACATACATACATAGCCTGTCAAAATCATAACCCTCCTTTGGCTTTGCCGTAGTCGGGTAAAAAGATTTACAATTTGTAGTAAATTAATAATAAAAATTGCAAATGACGAACCTACAACCTTAATACCTTTAGAACCTGAGTTTCAATCCGCTTAGGAGTAACCCTTAATCCTTTAAGTATTAGCTAAGTTTGTACTGAATAATATTACTTAGAATTTTATTTAATAATTATATATATTTCTCAGGTTTAATTTAACTAGGTAATAGTTAGCTAGCGTATATATATTATCTACACAGGTTTAAAAATTAAAATTAAAGAGGTTTACAAGATGAGCCTTTTGGGTTCCGTATTTTTTAAATATATTTTGTGTTATATTAATCGTATGACACTTTTAAATATGGCTTTTAATAGGTTAATCTATTTTCAAGTACAATTTTAAGACCTAGAGAAATCTTTATAATCAGATTATACAGAAAATATTCTCATGTACAAAATTTGTGCATTTTAATAATTCTGCCAGTAAGAAACATTTAAACTATGAGTCAAGTCATTTAATCCGTAGATTCAAAGGTCTCACTTCATTACAATGGGTCTAACTCAACAAGTATTCAAAGAATGCGGGCATCCCCTCGCATAACGGTCTCAACAATCGTCCTTTGTTAAAAATATTGATTTAATTAACGAACTATGAACGCAGCAGATGGTTCATACTTGTGGCTTTTAACATGGGGAAGATCTATTGAATCAAAACTATTTTTTCTATAGCAAATTTATATGTTTAATTCCTTATTCATTTGCACCGAATATGCTTTGATACTACAAAACCTATTTAAAATATTTTTGTCAAAACAAAAGGAACTTTATCGAGAGGACAAATATGTCTGTTTTAATAATATTTGATATACAATTTAGAAATTCACGCAGGTGAAAACAGGAAGTTAGTATAATTAAGAAATATGGTTTGCAACTAGGATGCGGAAATAGTTGTCTATAGAATATTAAACCATTGTTGTGTACAAATTAATAGTTATAAGTATATAGCATATTTGTTACCTGACCATTTCTTTAATAATTTGCGACTTTATCTCTTTATAATATTAGACGTATCTCTTTATAATATTAGTATTAAAACATACTTTATAGGTTGTGAGTATGTTACAATTAAATAGTTTTATTTACTGTTTATGTTTTAATTTAATTGCTTGTCTAGTGTGTTGTAGGTATAAATGTATTGAGTGTACCAAAACCTTATCTTTATCTTTGTATTTTTCCGGGGTCTGGTTGTTGCTATGTATTGTATATATGTATTTACAAAAGAAAAGTATGTATACCGTATGTAATTTATTCCGTTATCTAGTTTCCATAACACAAGCTCTCTGCTAAGCTTGGAACTAGACGGCGCTGTGTATAAATGTCCTGAAAATATTTAATAATAATAATAATAATTTTAATTTAATAATCTATCTACCTATATTCTATTTCTTAATGAAATCTATTTAATTTTTATGCATATTAGATTAGTGACAACAGCTTATAAATATATGTATATCGACTTCTATTTATAGAAAATGTTCATGAACATATTCTCACCGACTTTATATTTCACAAGTAAGCCAATAAAACAAGCACACCATAGCTTATGGGTATTAAGGCCAGTGTTGACTAATGTCCGATTGTCCGGAACTGAGTCGAAGATTACCTTTTTGAAATGTGAAATTTCATCACCTCTAGGAAACGTACGAGATTTGAGATCAAATTTTACTTTATTGTGTATAGTAAAATACTTTGTAGTTCACGACCTATATGAAATAAGTTATTTGGCAGACACTGTTACTTTTAAAATATGTTTCATGTTTCGACTGTTTGGTTTGTTTTAATATCATTAGTAATAGTATATATTATAAAATAATGTATTTCTAATAAGTAATTTAGTAAAAACGGTACTTTACATAATTTAGAAGTGTTTATGTTCTTTATTATATTAGTTTAATTATTCTAGAATATAAAATGATAAAATAATGTAGAGACAAAGCAAATGTTTTAATACTTGCACGTGTTCAACGCGGTAAGGTCAAGAGGTTTTTGGGTTCTGATAAGTAATTGTAATATAAACAAATTAGGAATAAAATTAGCGTAGAAATACGACATTCTTAAAAATACATGTAATGAAGAGTAAATAAATAAATTAATAAATATTTCTGGACATTTATACACAGCGCCATCTAGTTCCACGCTAAACAGAGCTTATGTTATGGCAACTAGATAACGGTTTAAATTACATATACCTATATAACATAGTTTTTTTAGTCAACACTTACATACAATACATAGCAACACTCAGACCCCAGAAAACAACAAATGTAAACTACAAATATATTTTTCCGGTGTGGGGATCGATCATCGAACCCACGACCCTTCGCGCCGAAAGCAGTTGTGCTACCACTGCGCCAAGCGGTCGTGAAGAGTGTACATGTGTTTAATGTAACATTATAATATATTTAAATAAGAATGAAATAAAGATTTCGTAAGTACTAAAGGTACTAATATTATGATAATAAAATCGATTGTATGTCGTTTAATTATTATTTTAGGATAATATAGCTGTGTACTGCTGCTTAATGTACGTTTAATATGTTATTACGTCTTAGTGTTAGTTTTTTAAACGCCGTACTATGGACACTTAAAAATAATGTGTCATTTTATTATAGAAAAAATATTCATGTCCGTTTAGTGGAACTATCTGAAGATTATTACGTCACTACCGCAAAAATATTAAATCTGTATTATGTCATTATATTTATAATATAATTATAGAGAAAATAGTTATTTATAAGCTTCTCATAGGAGAAAGTTATTTCTCACCACTATCCACAATATTCACTTAAACCAGTTTTCGAAGCTTAACTAATTTCCTTTTTTGAACCCGTTTTTATTATGCAACTCAAAAATTATCTAACAATTATTATTAAGTGTCAATTTTGTAATTCAAAAATTCCGTGTTCATGTTTGTTTCCGTGGGTCTACCCTGCCTATGTTTGTTAGAAGATAAGATAAAGTTAACACCAGCTTGGGAGCTAAGGGAATAATTATTAGAGAGGTAACGATTTCGTATATTTTTTGAACGTTTTGATATTGAATATTATGAGATAGTTTCTCTGTTTATCATAAAGTTGAAAGGGGAAGGATTTGTGAGAAAATGGAGTAAACCTTGGTCTTCATCAAGAATTACTCTATCCATTTGTATAAAGTCTAACACCTTATAAAGACTGCAGTAAACTTCAGTTAACTCTTAAATCAAACATGTACAATTCTAAATTAAGTTCATTCAATGAATTATAAAACAAAACTTTAATTTACATCATAAGAAAGATAACCGAAGTCTCTTAAATGACCTTAGATATTTGAATAACCTTACTGCTATACAATGGGCGTTTCATTTTAAAAGGACATCCGTATTGTAATGTATTAACTATAGAACGTATAAAGTATTGTAAACACAAGGTTCCATCTGTCACTACTCACTAATCAGATAAGTTCTTATGTCATTCTTAAAGATTTATATGCAACTAGCTGTTGCCCGCGACTCCGTCCGCGTTGACTTTCATAAAAAAATGATTCCCCTGGAAACTGGATAAAAAGTATCCTATGTCCTTCTCCTGGTTCTAAACTACATCCCCACTAATTTTCAGCCAAATCAGTTGAGCCGTTATCGAGTTATAAATGGAATATAACTAACACGACTTTCATTTATATATATAGATATCAATATTGGTATTGAATTCAATGGCTATTTATATTGTATCGTAAGTGGTTTAGTTCGATACGAACTCGGCTTAAAATAAACCGATTGCTGATAAATTATTATTATAATTCAATCGTAATAGTTATCATTGTACATATATTCAAAATTATCGATTTAGTTTTTCTTATGCAAATCACAGATTCCTTATTTATAATATTTGTTTTTAAGTTTTAGGTATACACCCTATGAAACTATTACGACTTCCATGCCTTTGTTAAGTTTATGAGGTTGCAGATTATCACTAGATATGAACATATTTTTAAGTTAATTTCACAATAAAAGTTGAAGATTTGTAGAATAGGGATATCATTATTCCTAAGCTATATAATCATTGATTCATTTATGCAAACGAAACAGGTGACATCTTGGAGCAATAAAGATACCAGAATTGTCAAAAAGTAGTATAAAAATAAACTTGAAGTTACTGCTAGTCCTTAAGGCTATTAGGTAGAAAACAAACATGAAATAGGCAACAGCTATTATGAGTAGATGACACCGGCTTAACCAAATAAGGCGAGAGAATTTCTAAAGAATCTTTATAAGGCTAGATGTCAATGTAGGAACGTATATGTAACAGTGTTAAGAAAACCTTGCGCATATATCTGTTTTTCTGCTTTCTCTAGTGGTAGGGAAAGTTACATTTTAACTTGCTGTTTCTAATTTATGAATATTCACAAATCATTATTTTGTTGTAAAAATATAGACTAGGCATAAATTATACATAAATAATTCCAACAGATTTCTTGATTTTTACAATATTATTTTTCTATAGTAAAATGTCGTAAAAAAATAAATGGTGAAAAGCGCCATCTAGGCATTTTAATAGTGTTCACTAAACACTACCTTATAGATGGCGCTATAGTTAACCTAGTACAACTACTCATCACTAGATGGCGCTGTAAAAAAACTTACCTTCCATAACATAGACGATGCTTCCAACATCGCCTTCCTTGATGATGACACTGCCGGCAGAGTATTGTACTGGATACATACAGTCCACAATCTCCCGTATTTGGGTCATTTCCAAATTTTTCATGAAGTCATTGTCTAGGATTGCGCTCTTTATCAGCTCCCGCGATCTGCAAATAAAAAGTAAACTTGTTAAACCATATTCCAACTAAATCATTTACTATATAAGTAATAAAACAATATATTTATTTATCATATATCTTATATCAATCATTTTTATACCCATCAAATACAACTCATTTAAAACCCCATTCGAAACATTGTATACCGCTTCATTTCAATTAATTAAGATTGTATTAAATACATAAATTAGCACTACTAACTAATAATAATTATAATATTATGTCCGACATACCTATCTCTCTCAATTAATTAAACTACGCCACGTAATTATTACCTCGAGTATTTAAAGTAATTAAGTAACGCTATATACAGACATATTAGGACACAATTAGTAGAGGCCTATGTTTTTGTACATAACTATTCAATTACTTATACGGAAAATAATTGAATAAAATGTTATTAATAGACATATGTATATATCACTACTACTATTTTAGAACACTTCTACAATTTTATTCAAATGATTTGGTAGATCACTTCATTTACACTTTTATAATTATTTCATTTGTAATAAGTGAGAACACATAATTATTAGCAGGTACACTAGCGCATACGTTGAAAAAAAAAGGAATTTAGGGAATAATTTTTACAGGAAACAATGTAATTTAAACGTAAACGCAGTTATTATTTATATACCTATTTACTTCGAAAACACGAATTTTGGTTTGTTGTACTACCTACTACACGTCTTTATCTTGAGAATAACTAATGTAAAATAATTAATTTTTTAATTTACCCAAAAATATCGGGAGAAAAATCGATTTACCAGGAATAATTATTAAGGCCTAGTTACAACAAAATATATAAATAGCATGATGTATGTAAAAATAAAAAAAAGCTAATTATTTCTTTGCTATAGGTACAGTAGCAATACTAATTACTCATTTCTCACATAGAAACTCGTTTTTCAGGAAGAGGCCCAAACTTGCACGCTTAGGTTTAAGGGATATTATATATCAAAGTTCTATAAAACACTTTAGTACTCTTTGGTAAGAGCACACTACTACGGCTTAAATTTAAAAAATATTGTTTAGTACGAAAACCACGAGTTTAAGAGCCACACGTAACTTTTCAAGTTGGTTTTTGCTATTTTGGATTGGAAAAATTCCATATATCCATATTCCATATATATTCCATATATCTCAGTTTTTCGATTAGTGAGTTCAGAAGAGAGACATTTTTTTTAATTTGTTTATTTTAGACTCTAACATCTAAGGTCAAATGCAACCTCTGTATGTTTACAAGTCAAATATTTATTTAAGGTATCTATGGAAAAAATATATTAGATCAATATATTCATCCTAAGCTTGGATAGTGATAGGGGAAGAGAAGCGTCTGGTATAAATAATAGTAACGCGACAATAGTTATTGTAGCCAAGGTGACTCTTAATACAAGAGTTTAATTACAATAACCTTTAAATGAAAACAAACCAACAAAATAAATTGACCAAGTCCAGACTACTAATAGATCTAGTAATTGTTCCTGATGTTGACAGTTATAAATGATTACTTTCAAAATAATTAGCCATTTTGTAATTAATTTAATGTATAGCAAAGTGATTTAATCTGCTTGCAAATAAAATACTTTTAGATACTTGTTTTATTTTAATGGCCTATTGAGATTGGACAGGTTTTTGTGGTTGTGTTTTGAAGGATGTAAATAATTAAGTTTTAAAGATTACATTCATGTCACTAAACGTCAAACATCGAACCTTCAGTCAAGTTAAAATTAAAGATAATCTTAAAGACAATATTTAAATTACCTATATGGAATAATATAAGAAAAAAGTTACAATAAAAAAGAAATGTATTCTAAAAGTACTAGACGAAATTATACTCGCATATTATACTCATCAAAATCAGTAGCATTCACGTCATGATTCGTGTCAGTCTGTTCTGAAAGGCGAGGACATGAGTTCTTACCAAATGGGAGTATGAAGGCACTCCGGCCACACGTCGACCTCGCCTAGCCACCATACCCAAGAATCAAAGAAATTCATTTGATTGATAGATATCGATACAAATGTTGTACAGCGCGTATTTATTATTTAAGATTTATAGCCATCGTGCGATTGTAGTGATATGTAGCCTAAATGATCTCGTTTGCGGCCTTAAACTTTATTTAGGCAATTATTACTATACGGCAGTTTTACCTTGGTTAATTAATTTGTCAATCCTCTAAATACACAATTAAACAATTTGCAACGGAAAATTTTCAATTTTTAGGATTATAATTTTAAGATTTAACTTATATTGTTTTTTTTATTTATAACTTACTTCAGAGTTTTAGTAATTTTAATCAGTTTCATATCTGGATCCTGCGTCAGCGACGACAAGGGTTCCGCTGATATAGCTGTTCTTTTCAGTCTAGGTTCTCCCAAATGAAATACCCTAGTGTTCTCCACACCAGGCGATTTTATCACTACGCATTCTTCCTCCACTTCCACACCACTTCTTTGCATATCTATCATCTGTCGTGTCAAGGGTTTAACAACTTGCCGAAATTTGTCTATTTCGTTCTTCAAATATCGTATAGTAGTATCTCTATCGTCGATTTCATTTTCAAGCATTGCTATGATTTTATCACGTTTCTTTAGCTCCTCTGTTCTCTCCATTACTAATCTTTTCAAGTCCATACACTTCTTTTCCAGTTTATAGTAATGGTCAATTTTACACTGAGTCGTGTGTGTGTGCGACATGATCACTAGATTTTAAATCACCGTTCAAAAGCCGTATTTCACTCACACACTGCAATCACCTGACATGTTTTATGAATATGGCACTGAATTTTAAATTTTATAAACGTATATAGAAATCGCTGTTTAAAGCTAAACTGCTGTTAATGTACGTTTCCTATCAGCAGTATCATCGATATGAGCAGATAAAGGAATATATGCGGATCACTCAAGGTATAAATATCATCAGTATAAATATAGACTTTTTGGAGAAGCATTTAAATGATAAAATGAAAGACTACGTACATAGTACTTAACATTTGAGTACTAGTAAATTAATAATAAATTAATAGCACTTATGCGATAACTAGTGGTCGTAAGATATTTTTAACTATAAAATTTTTGTTCTTAACAAGTAAAATTGGCTTTAATAAAATGTCTAATCGTAAGACGTCAATAAAGATTTGTTTTGTATAACTCCCACACCCTTTAATTCTTGGGCTCGACTTTTAATACATCTATTGTTTTAAGTGTACATTATGCAAGACGTCAAATATGCGTCTATAACTCATTCTCAATACATGCGTTGAAAGTATTCAGCACTCAATGACACAGCATTGTGGTACCACAACTTTTTATAGGAGCCTCTACGTCACGTATCTGTCAAGTTTAATTGGCGTTTATTGAAATATTACTAACGATTTAATGAATGGAGGACATTGTTCAGGCTCGAGGCAAAGAGAGTATTTTTTGTTCGAATGAAATTGCTATTTATAAAATTGATTTACTCATCTCATACGTGATTCGACATTTCAATATCAAATACTTTGTTTGTGTTCGTTACTTCCTACTAATATATTATGAGTTCATTTCATTTCATTCCCAAATAATACCTTGATTTTAATGTTATCTAAAGCGAATCTAAATTACTTATAGCGATTTTTTAATAGCAAGACCATAAATCAGTAGCCATGTCTATAGCTCAGATTACTTTTTGTAATTATTCACCGACTATTTGCATGTGGGAGGATATAAATAATTAATCATAAGGTCGATTGAAACGAGTTATGACTTATCAGCTAATGCTTTATGATTTTAATTAAAAGGTCAACAAGAATATTTGGGGCACATATGCTTCTCATTTATTGTCCGACTAAGACTTAAAGCTCAGAGTCAGTTACGTTACTTTTATAGATTTAACATATTATATATAAAATATAGGCTACTTCCTTAAATAATACGTGATATTTTAACGCTAATCTATAACTGTACCTTACTTATTATATTCCTACAATCAGTAGCAATAAAATCTTGACTGGTATCAAACATTATAAAAATTATTAACTGTCGAATCCTTACAAAATTAATTTTAATCGAAATTGATAAATTGTATTTGCTGATCCAATGCCTAAAAATAAATAAAGCTTCGATAAGAATATGTTGGGTTTCCCCTTTAAAACAGTTCTTTTATTTGAATAGAATTTAACTCCAAAATATACTATAATAGAGTCTTAAAAATTACCTCTACTGATATTTGTGCTGATAGCTTATCGAAGGGATTACATCTGACATTCATCAATAATGTGACATAAATACAGGTAGGCAATGTAAACATCGACAGATAGAATCAGCTCAGTCTAAATGTCCTAGACCTGCTTAATATTACGTTGGACATGTGCCCAGAAACATGAACCTACTTATGTATTTTAAAAAAATATTTTCAAAATAGAAACGTTCAGATATTTGATACGATCGTAATATTCTTATACTCGTACTACTTCTATACGTAGTAGCTCACCAAATACTTTCAGAATCTGTAATAATTTAAAATGTTTAAATTGAAATCAATAAATGCATTGTAAATTTTAACTACTACGTTCTACTACCTACGTTATTATATAATATATTATATAGAATAGTTTAAGATAGTAATTCAATAATTGAAAATATCAATAAACTATGGGCAAATATCCGCCTACTTTAGTTTGATAAATGCTTTTGCAGCTGAAATAATGATATACCATTATGATGATAATTTAAATGCGATCAATTTATTTCAAAGTATTATCAATGAGCCTGTACTGGCTAATAATTGAAATTTCTTTGCAGCATTAAATAAAGTAGTTAATAGTAGTTGTTGTTTTTAAAAGTAATGACTTGTCGGATATTAATTTAAAATAAACCTTTTGAAAATGTTCATTATGCTTTTAATGAAATTAATCTTATGAAAAATACCGTAAAAATCGAACTCCACTTATCCGATCAGATACCACGTACAAAATTAGCGATCAAAAAAGTGAATGTCATCAGCAAATTAGAATGTATCAAAAAGCTAGATAATCTTCTTTGCTCTCAACTGACGTCACATGACGGTAAGCCTGTTAGCTGAAGTTGACAGGAGGCTAATGCTATTTATGGGTTTGACGGTATCGTGACAACGACACAGCCGAAACTATTAGGGCAGATTGCGTAATGAAGTTATCGCATTTAGAGTACCTTTTTGCTTACAGATAAGCCTATATCTAATTTCGCGTAACATGTAACTCATAGCTACGATTGAAACAAAAATTCAGATTGGAACCATGAAGAAGGAAAGGTTAACCGATACGCAACAGTTTTTCATGACGAATCGAACTTGAAATCTCAGAACTCACGAGTGAACTTAACATGACTACTTTCTAAGAGGGCAAAACCTTGACACTAATTAATGATGAATAATGTACCAATGTCAAAACCTTAAAAGAGCGTCACACACCGCTCGGAAAATAAACTAAACGGATATTGTGGTGTTTTCGTGTTAATGACACTGTGACGCGACAGACATCTGTTAATTATTGCCGAGAATATAATCCATCTTCATTCTCGCTGGCATGTGAAACAGTAAACTCGTCATAGCCGCTAAACAATAATACTAGCCATATTTCATGTCTGTCAACGAAAAACCGAAATGTAACATTTCTAGTATACTATGTACTTTTCTTTAGACACATTTCTATTGAAGACGCAAAAAGAGCATCCCTAACCCTAACTGTGGACTAGTACACGAAAACCTAAATAAACTTCAATATTTTTAAAACATTTAGTATGATTGATAACAAAAGATAAGTAATTGGTCATTGCTTGAAGGATAATAATATCTATAATAATTTCACAACAATTTCTTCATACTTATTTATAGTATCGATTACAAATACTGGCGTTTCAATCCGGAAACTAGACGAAGGTTTTAAGATCTGTGCTAGCTATCGGAAGTCAGTGAATCGTTGCGCTAAGAGATCACGTAGAAATGTTTTATTTATTCATAACCTCTGTACAATGTTTTTATTTGTCTGACAATGTATTTTTACATAAAGGTCCCGCAAGGAGCTATCTCAGGTCCATTAGTAATGTAAAATTTTCATTGACACAGATGTTGAAAGCATTTCGTGAATTTACTTTAGTTTATGGTGATATTCTTCATTATTTTGATATTCATATTAAAGGCAAATTCTATTATCATTTAAAAAGTGACAAATCAGCAATGGACTCGTAACGAAAGAATTTTAAAATACAATCTATATTGCATTCTCGACATTGACAATGTACATAGACATTTTTTAAAGAGCAAGTTTTGAATTAATGTCAATGATCTTGATATTTAGAGCAAGTATTATATTTAAATAGGCTTTCATAGTTATAACGTTGTCAGCATTGGCACCACATTAGCATACAATAAGTATTTAGTACCAGGAAAGGTTCCCGGCTTATTAGGTGCAACCAATGAGAATATAAGAACTTTTGACGGCTCAAATTCAACCTCTCTGTTATAATAAGCATTCATGAGTTAAAATGCACTTTTGTTTAAATCAGATCTATTGAAGTCATATTTTTTTGTCTCTTTATAAGGCATTTGCAGCGCACAAAAAAGCAAGCTAAAAAGTATAAGGCATTAAAATGTACCAACAATAACTGAATTGCTATTAAATTTAGATGATCGCACATATTCCTTGTATGACTGTAGCAATATGCAAGTACTGCTTTAAGTCAAACTTGTGTCTATCTAAACATCTTTTTTCTATAGATGGAAAAATCCAAATCTACTCTCGTGATTTATAAACATAAGACTTAAATCACATGATGAACACCTACTTGTGAAATTGAAGGAGTTTATTTGTAAAACGACTCACGTTCGAAAACAAACCCAAGTTATTTTTTGTCTAATTTATCCGTATGGTGCTGTCATTACACAAATCGTTACTCGTAGGTCACATTATGTCATGCATCTTGATTGTCAAGAAAATGTCATATACGACTTACGTGCGCGACCTTAAGTATGCCTTTAAAAAAGGTAAAATTTCAACTTTAAAAAATTTACAAAATTATCTGAATGTGTAAATGTAATCAACACTTTCTATTCCTGAAAATACCGATGAACTGCTCAGTAAAAGTAGATAATAACAATGCTATTTTGGACAATAAATATTTATTCTACACACACTAATATTTGTACGGCCGTTGTTTTTTGCGATTTGAACGCGAATTTTTTGCGCGTCTAACGTATGGTTCGTCGGAACCGCGCGGCTTGACTACGCGTAACGCCTTCGCGAGCCAGCGTATGCTCGTCCCAATCAGCCTTCAGAAGTTTAAACATGGAACTCTATCTAGCGCTTTTCAATATTTTCTTTTTTTTTCTTTTCAGCCTGATCTAGTTTTCTGTTGGATCTGTAGATTTAAATTTTTTTTTCTTGTCAGCCTGATTTAATTTTCTGTTTTTAGTCCTTTGCTCAGAGTTTTTAATGGTTGTTTGAAGACAAATCAAATCAATAGAATGTGTTTATTTTACTTGTTAAACAACTTACTAGTAGTTACTGTCAATTAATTTTAATAGAGTAATTTAAAGTGTATGGTTACAACAGAAGTGTGCCAGCAATATGATCATACTAGCAGTCCGTTACGATTATTGTACCGGGATAAAAAATATCCTGTGTTAATTCAGATTCTTATCTAACTGCATTCCAAAAGTAAGTCAAGTCCATTTAACACTTCTTTTTTTTTATTATAATATGAAGAGGAGAGACGAGCTGGACGCACTCCTGATGGTAAGAGTAACGCCAGCCCATAGCCAATGCAGTGCTACCCGGAACTTTGCTATAAAGCCCAACTCCGGGCAGGGTGCACTGCACCGACGCTCCCCACTTTGAGTCATCAGATTACTTCTACTATCCACTAACCTTCAAATTATTATAGTTATTTTAATCATAGAACAGAAAAATATTTTCTTTATACATTGTAAAAATTAGAAAAAAAAGATGAGTCGTATAAAAGGCACTTTTTTAATATTAATAATATTTAAAATCTTATTAATAATCCAAATATTTGAAAGTTCCACAAGGACAAAATAATCTAAATGTTACCAGTAAAGACATAAACGCCAATTTGGATGACTAGCACTTTATTTTTAACATTGGCGCTGGAATCAGCCTTGAAACCGTTTTGCCATAAACCTGGTGAACGCTGTCCGTTATAAAAACACAGATTTCTGAGACGATTTTTACGTTAAATAAACATTTATCAATAGCATAAGCAGTAGCTTTATAAAACATATTTCTTAATTTAAAAAAAATACCGAATATTTTACGCTTTCACGTATTTATAATTTATAAAAATTAATTTATTATAAGTAAAACAGATTAATTACTTACATTTTCTGAAAAAATAACTGATAGTGAAATGAAAAAGTTAGTACGCATTCAGCACATTTAAACTTAAGGTCAACGCCATCTAGCGCGATCTGCGTAAACGTACAAAAAATAGTTAAGCTATTCAGCAGTAGATGGCGCAAATATAAAAAAATCGAGGTTTACCATAGTTTTGCTTTCACTATGAAACTCGTAATATTATATTGAGTATATTAATTTAAATCGAGTAAAAAATTACAATATTTAATTTTTTTAGGACTTCAACTTGCATATTGTGTCTATTTATATAGCACAAACCGTCTCCGTAATGGCACGACAGGTCAAATTGATTGCGTGGTCGTTGTTGATCAAATGATGAGTATATCCAAATAGGTCTCAGCTTGTTTATTTAGGTATTTACTAAATATAGAGTTCACGAACAAACCACGTATATTGTTATTGGTTGAGTCTGCTAAAACTTATTTTAGTAATTTAATATAAGTCTTATAATAATACATATTAAAATTTACTATAGTGCATTATTTTATACACTAAAAACTTTTTTCAGTATTACGCGTGTTTTTAATAATATATAATATTATGTAGTTTCAATTGTTTATATTTTTATATTAAGAAGCTGATATAAAACGTCTTTAATTATTGGTACCTTAAAATTAAATTTTAAAAATATATTTAATGTGTTATTATACAATGTTATAATCTTTTAATACGGTGTAATATAATATGATGTGTCAAAAAGATTTAATTTAAAGCGTGTCTATTCTATATAATACCACGTAAAGTAAGGATACACATAATTTAATAAATCCCACACATAATAAATATAAATAAAACCGATCTTGAGGTGTATGTAATGTATTCGCATTGTAATGGCTATAATCTTAACGTAAATTAACATAAATGGTTGACATAAAACCTGTGTATTCATTCGAAATCCTATTACAGTTGACACTATACGTGGTGTTGATCGCGCTTTAGACAGACAGACATTACGATTACATATCTTAATGGTAAATCAATGCCAATAGTATCCAGTTTTATATAAATTTTACAAGTAATCTTTTGTTTTAAGTCTAGTATAAGTAGGACGAAAAGAATAATCAAGATAGTGAAAACTATTGTAATTCTAGTTAATTTCTCGAACCTTCTTGCTTTAAAAGAATGTTTAAATTAAAACTTAAAGGAATTGTGACTGGCATTTGTCAGCTGCTATAAAAACGTCAGCATTGTGAAAATAATCACATAATGGATAATTTGTTGTCGAGCTAAATAAACTATGAAGTTTTACTTATTAAGAACCTAAGAAAGAGCTATCATGAAGCAAACAATCATTACTTCGGCATCACTACTAGTGCGACGTGACGCTCTGCGACATAATATAATATTATGAAAGAGTATGCCTCTTTATCAATTTTTATTCCATATACCTAGGTACCGAAAATCTCAGTGTCGTTAAGGCATAACATACAGACAGTTACATTCTCGTTTATATTCTCAAGGATATCAACAATTGTTAGAAGATGATAAAAATAATTATTATAAAACTAATTAGTTCGTTCCAAAGTAGAGAAGATCATTTCAAACAATGTATATTCATAGTCAAATGGTTTTGTAATTTTGAATGTTTGATTAACTATTGTACTTATAAAGATTTTTTTTACAATTTATTATTTTTATTCTAAAGTAATCGTTACATATTCTCTACTAATATTATGAAGAAGTAAAGTTTGTATGTTTGTTAATTTGTAAGAATCTCAGGATCTACTGAACCGATTTAAAAAATTCTTTCACTAATAGAAAGCCACATTATTGCTGAGTGTCATAGGCTATATAAACAAGTGTATAATACTTGTTTAAATGCGAGTAAAACTGCGGGGCACGGCTAGTTATATTATATAACAATATAAAGGTTCCACAACAACGCGCAATTAATACACGAAGCAATAAAATATACCTTAGTATAAAATTTCCTACATTGTTATTCTACCTAACAGCGCAGTTTAGCGAACGAAATGTAGATATGACATTATTATTCCTAATTTATTCCATTTTATTGACACAATAAATATGAGCACAAGATTGCCATGCTAATTTATTGACAAAAAATAACTTTTACACAAAATTTTAATATAAGTAAAGTGTTTTTATTTGTTCTAAAAAATGTGTAACATTTAAAAATGATGAATTTTTGAACGATCTTCTTCAAAAAATGACAATTTCTCGTAACACAATTTAAACGTATTATAATTTGAATCGCTTATGCAACTGGATGCTTACGTTTTTCGACA
>JADANM010005346.1:4120676-4156248 GCA_026213755.1 Eurema hecabe | reverse complement strand
TTATAATTTGAATCGCTTATGCAACTGGATGCTTACGTTTTTCGACAAATATTTTATGAACCTTATAAAAATTGTCCAAACACGTAACTCGATTTGCGCTCGACATTTTAATATGAAATCTTTTCAGGGTAATTAAATGTAATTTACGTTCGGTAATTATATCTGATTTCGTTTATGGTGGTCTGGTCAGTTGACGAAAATTAATTTAACGATCATCGTAAGTTATAAGGTCGATATTTTTACTTGAAATTGGTTAATGTATGAATTTTAGCGTCCTATAAGTGTGACTGGTTTTTCCCGGCTACTTCTATGATCTATTGTTATATCTATATTTTATAAATAAATAACCTGTATATTAATCCTTGTTGTCTAGAAGGTTAGTCGGGGTTATATCCGGCTTGCTATTGGCGCTACCAACTATAACCCCATAGTATTTCTCCACGCATATAGTGGGGGGATCACAGGAACGTCGCTACATTCTTCCTTCCCACCAGGGTAGCATGTTATAGCGGACTCGAAACATGTTAGATAAAAAAAAAGCTATACAACAAAGCCAGGGCTCTCCTCACTAAGTCTCTCAAAACATACTATTTTACAGCGTAGCTTCGTCATGGTAGGATCTTGTTGGTCAATAAGGTTGGAAGCTAATTTTCTCTCAAGGCTTTTCTGGCATACTTAAAGAGCAGTAATATAGTACTATAGTTTTACTACAATTATTAAGACGTATTAATATGATTACTATTATACTAGTAAATACCACAATGCATCTAAAAATACTTATGCGCATACCATGCAATTACATACGAATGACATAATTATACCGATGTTACTTATGCAAAGTTAATACTTGAGCCAATGTAATAAACAAAGCTATTTGCAAATTGTTGATTAAATATTTAATAATATTATAAGTTCGTAAATTTGTGGTTGTTTGTGAGTTCGTAGGTTTTGATGGAATTGTCTGGATTCATTGAAACCAAATTCATAATATTATTTTAACAGTATTAAGCTTAATTTATCGAGTGTCACTTAGGTATGTATTAACCCGAAAAGTATGTTTAAATACGGGTTTGGATTTTAAGCAGATGAATGTCCAGATATAATAAGATTTGTTTAAGCCCCCAGTTCACATTTAGATGGAGGAAAAACGATATTTGGAAGAACGAAAAATTATTGTACATGTAATGTCTACGTTTGTTACATTTCTATAAGGTAACAAAATAGCCCTTTTTTCCAGTTAAAAAGTAGCCTATGCCTTATCTCAAGCTCTAGACCATCTGTGTACCAAATTTCATTACAATCGGTTCAGCGGTTAGGCCGTGAAAGCGTAAAATTATAAAAAGTTTCACCCTCTCGGGTAACCTTTTGGGGGTTGATTAAAAAAAGTAGCCTATGTCCTTCCCTAGGCGCAAGACCATCTGTGTACCGAATTTCGTTTTAATCGGTTCAGTAGTTTTAGCGTAATGGAAAGACAGACAGACAGAGTTACTTTATAATATTAATAGTATGGATGAAATAGATCACGACTTTTAATGAAGTATGGGAGTACTTCATTAACACATAACATGCCACTTTTTATTGAATTAAAATGTCAAAATTGTTATACATATTTATTTATATATGATACTTTAACATCCTTACTATAGGTCGTTTAAATGTTTCTTATCTCTAAACACTTGAATGAATTCATTAACGATCGGTGTATTCGCAATATCTTTCCTTGTAATTAACAAAGGCCGTTTGTAAAGATGATTGATAAATTGATGGTACTAATAAAGTACCTACATGCATTTATTTAATTGATAATTCTATTTGACTACGTAATAACTAAAACTATGATTTGTTTAGCCTAATGTCACTTGTACCTTTCTACTATTATTACGAAATTCTTGACATCACATCCATTAAAATCAGTAAACCTGTAAAGGTTTAACATAAAAACAAACATACCTAGTTAAAATATAAATATATACGTGGTCAGAAACATAACCCTTATGAAGCTACCAGACCCAAAGATAATTGTCAAAAAGTCTGACAATAGAAACGAGATACAAACTTTGGTTTGTAAAAATGTACGCGTATAATTGGAAAACGATCTTTGGTCTAAGAATTTTCAACACAGCTTTTAAAAAAACATTTTTCTTTATTAATAAGAACATTGTTTACAAAACATTTTACTAAAGCAATAATTTATGATAACTGTACTGCTGAAAGAAATATGCAACGTATTATGAAGCCCATAACATCATAAAGGAATTCTAGTCTGTTTGTTTTAAATTTAATGTAATGTAAACAGTTCAACATTTTGCTTACGTCAAAATAGCAACGTGTATAAGCTTTTGTGAATTCTGAGTTGGGTTGAAATAGAAAAATGATTTCATCGTAAGACATTGCTCGTTGGTGCAGTGCAAGAGTATAATTAAAAAGTTTTCTATCATCTAATCTCGTATCTAAGTGTCTCTCAACTAGTTATGCACGGCAGTTTCATCCACGTATAGTACGCGTCACGAATCTTTAGCGCTGAACCGGCTGAACGAAAACTGCGCAGAAGTCAAAAATAAGGTATCGAGGTATCGGCACGGCGCGCGGGGCGCGTGATCGTCGGGTGCGCGAGCGTTGATTGGTTGTCCCAGTCGTGTTGTCTTACTCGCACCAATATGTTAATTACGAGCGCGATTCTACCGATGCGCAGCTATTCTCGTCAATCGCTAAACATAAATGACGCGTACTATACGTAAAGGTACGTTAGAGAAATGATTAAAGGGTCCTACTTAAAGGAACTTTCATACAAAAAATCGAGATGAACTTCAATTATATGTAAAAACTTTACCTACAAAGTTTCTAGCTAAGTTATCCAAAGTTATATTAAGCCTTAACTTTAAAATATGATAATGTAGAAAAAGTGTTTAAAAATAGTTGTGTTTTTATTTGTTGATAAATTATCTGTTGATAAAAGGCCGTGGAGATATTTATTTATTACTTACAGACGAAAAAACGTAAAGGATCTAAAGCTTTAATACATTTTAATGACTTCTCGTTTTTTTCCAATAATTAATTAGTACCTGTTGTAGTCAATTGCAAGATGCAAGTTGTTTGGTAAGAAAAAAATTCGGACAAGTGTGATTCGATGAGTTCGAATCACACTTGTCCGAATTTTTTCATCAATTTTCTCATGGAGGGCTCCGTACATTATAAAATGTTGTAACGTGTACAATTTAAATTTAAAATTCAGCCATTTTTACCCGACTGCCAAAGAGGGTAATGTTTTTCGAGTGTATGTAAGTATGTATGTCTGTTCCTTTGTGACCTCCTGTAGCCTAAACGGCTTGATGGATTTTGATGTATGAGGTATCGTTAGATTTGTCTTGATTACGGGAGTGTCATAGGATACATTTTATCCTAAAAGTCCCACGGGATAAAGACATAATTACTCTTTTTTTAGTGTGCAGTCGGGTATTTTGTTTTTTTAATAATAATTACTTGTTGATTTTTCATTTTGTGAAAATTATTGCTTTAAAATACAATTCAAAAGTGTTACCACATGTAGCCTTGTTGAAAAAATATTATATATTTAATTTTGTCTTTGTTTGTGTTTAAGTTTTGATTTCCAATAACTGTATAAAAATATGTTGACTTTTTTGTTGACGGTAGGTACCTTGTTTTACGAAAACTTTGAGTTTTAATTTCTTTAAGGCTTTAAAGTTGTTTAGATTTGACTTAAATGTTCAACTCCATACTTCCAGGAGCTTCTTAAATGAAATGTTTTGATGGACAGACAGACGAACTACAACGTAGCCTTATCAAGTTACCGTTTGAGCACGGAATCCTAAAATTAAAAAATAGTAGTTTAATAACCAACTTTCCAAAAATAAAAAAACCGAATTCACTGTTTATGGAAAATCTGTCATTGATATGTTAATGTTAATTACTTATAATTTACTAATTAAATTAAGCAAAAAAAGAAACTTGCTTTTTGCCTTTGCTCGAGTTTACTTTGCTTTAATTAATTGCAGTATGCCGTTTTTTACGTAAATTGATTTAAAATTACGTTTACAGTAAGTAATAATTATTTGAGTACTAACTTGGAGTAAAAATGGATTTACATATAATTACAAATCCTCCTAGCGCTAAAACTTTAAACTAAAAAATGTCTGCTCTGAATATCATGTACATAAAGAAAAACGAAGCTTTTTAACGTCATCTAACGTGCATCTAACGTATTATCAAATGAATTCATTACATCCTTTCTTAATAAATTATTTGAAATTACGTTTAATTCTAAAAAGATTCTAAGTCGCATCGTATCTTTGGAAAATATAAATTATACTGGATTAAATATATTATAGCTTCATACTAAATTAAATTAAATACATTCAGTAGTTTTTAACAGAAAAAGGAACGGATAAAAAAAGTTTCGTTCCATCTTAAATTATCAAGGATCAATTCAGAATACCTATCGTGATTACTTTTCAAAACCAATAGCCCTTCGTACCTTAAACGATCTTAATTACTTTATAGGGACTTTACATTCAATTAAAGCCAAGTTCGTGTTTTTAAATTGGACCAACATAATAAGAAGCGTTGCACGAGTGCAATTATAGCGGCGAAGGTGTTATTTTGAAATAAACGCCTCTTGGACGGTGCTACAATAAATACAAGTACATGCAGTAAAACAAAATTTTACGTCTGTATTAAAAACAGGGGAAAATATAATGTATAGTATAATGACATAATAGCGCCTTTTTTATTATAACCGCGTAATTTTGGTAACTATAAATACAGGGAGGCAATACAGGGAAAAGAATCATACAGTACGGAACAGTGAAAACTATCCTATGAAGTATGTAGAAAATCTGATCTATAGTTTTCGTGTGAAAAAGTAGCAAACATGCATTTTCACACACTTATAATATTAAGCACTTAACCTATTTTTAAAACCCCTTTAATATCTTAGTATCATCGGTTATCTTAAAATCAATACAAAATGTGTCACCCTAATACGTACGTACGTGCAAAAAAATTTAACCGTACGCTTCACCTGAAGGGCAAGGAATAAAACTGGACTTAAAATGACAAGTAGATGCTGTAATGACAAGTAGATGCTGTCACGATCAACAGAGATTAAGATCTGAGCTAACTAAAGTTAAGCCTTCCATTAGCGAGGAATTTAGATTAACACACGTTGCTTATAAAAATGTATCTCAATGCATGGAATGTATAACGCACATAAGTCGAATGAGAGTCGTTAGAGCATTTATATCTAAGGACAAGATCACAGTGAGCTGAGAGTTGGAGCTGAAATAGAACAAGTAACTAGTTTTGATTTATGTGTAACGGGTTGATACTTGTATGAACTCAATCTAGCTGCGCATTTAATGATTTTCATTTAAACTAATATTATAAAAAGTTTGTGCGTTTGTGATGTCAAAAACGATCGCATCGAGAAAGATTCTGTGGCAAGAAGGAACATTGGGGTTTTGGTTGATAGAAGTCCGACATATCCATGGCCTTTTTACTTGGCCCATAGATATTCTGTAAGGATTCCTTAGACTCTTCCGCGAAAATTATTATAATTTTTGGTCGGTAGAAGTCCGACATAACCCGTGGTGCTTCCACGAGGTAAATGGGTATCCTATGAGGATTTCCCCACTGCAAAAAAAGACATAACAATTTGGTTTTTAACTTTGAATTTAGAAAATCAATGTAGAAGATAATTTTACCAATAAATTGACACACTATTGTGAGTCAGAGGTTAAATATTTTCCCGAAAACTATCTGTAAAATTAAGCTTATACGTAGATAAGACCACGGGGAACAACTTGTTTAGAATATAGTTTGTTATGGGAAGGGACAAGTTTTCTGCGGGAATCGAGCTCACACCGGAATATAGTAATTAAGGCTGGCGACTGTCAAGAGCGTGTCTTTGAGATATATTAATATTAATATTGATGAATATTGAGGTATTTTCTGTTCTGCATCTATACTAGAACGCTGTTTTATATTTAATTATAATTAGTGATTCAGATCATTTATTAATTAAAAAACTATTCTTCCAATTTATGAATTGGAAAGAAGTACCAAATCTATAATATGTTATAATTTGTTACCAATAAAAAGTAACTATATAGGATCACTTCGCTATCCACGTCTGTCTGCCTGTGTGTGATATTTTTCTCAAAAACTTGCGAAAGTATGATAAAAATTATTATGTCTGTAACGAATTTTGAGGTATCTTTTAAATTTTTACGTAGATCAACTACCCGTAGTACTGTCTGTTCCTTTACCTGGCAACATTTATAATGTTGCCAGGTAAAGGAAACAATTTGAGAAGGGGTAAAATTAACCACCTATTTTGATTTTATCATATTGTATAGTGTCAGAAATAATGAACCTGGGAAAAACGAAATAAATTAAAAGGCAATCCAATTCAAGTTAAGTTGAAACAATTTCAGTCACAATGTTTTATCCGATTAATCGACATTTAAATACAAAATACATTAACACGCAATTTCGTCACTTATTTGTGAAGTCCATGTAAGGAAATATTTTTGAGACTTTTATTGAAGCCCTTAAAGTCTTTATCGTAATAAAACAATACTAATTTAAATCAGGTCAATATGAAAGCTTTTAAAGTAAACATTACAAGAGTTAAAAAATAATGTAGAGGATGGAATTCATTATTCTGACATAACCTATGGTTCTTGTCCTCTAGGCCTATAGGTATAATGACGTCTAACCATAATGCCGACTTAAAAAAATGTAATTCCTTTGATAAAAGTTACCGCTCAAATAAACAGATGGCAAAATATAAAAGAGCTAAAAAACACAACAATAAAGCTATTTTTTGAAAAGCATTAAAATAGCATTTTTCTCGTAATCAGGTTCGGGGTTCCTCATCAGTATTCCTACCTATACAATGTACGTTTCACATCATCGAAGCTAATTATTTTTATATATTAAAAACCAGATTTTTCTTTGCAAGCGTTCATTATTGTCTCAGCTACATCAATAACTTGAAACGATCGCGGTTTTTTTGGCAAAATCATTTCAACCAGTTTTCGTTATGGCTAAATGAAATGTAACTTTTCAAGTCACGTACGGCTCGTAAATATTTCACCTAACGAATCATTAATTAATTGTATTAAAAACACAGAAAATTTGAGACAATTTTGAGACAGCCAAAGAATATGTACTGACGTACTTCAATGCTTACATCTATGTAATCATAAAATGAATCTCCAAGGGTGTTAGTAAGTGTATAACTGATAACTCGATAACGACTGCAGTGATTTCAATATTTTTTTAAAGTTTTATATTCAGTGAAGTTCTTAAGCAGAAAATAGTATATAGATAATAAAAGTATATATTTAGAGATGGTTTCAGGTAGGATCGAATTGAGAACTTGAATGAATTAAGTCGGGCTAGCTAGTTCAGTATAAAATGAACCTACGTAATATCTATAATAACTTCGTTTATTCAGATTCTAGAAGTAAGAAAATAGTTCACCTCCTTATTAATTATAACACGGACTATAAATAATTAATTAGGAAATCTTTAGCAAAATGCATGCCAACATAAATTTTATCTACTAAACAATTAGAAATATTATTAAACATGTATACAGATAAACTTATATCTAAAATCTAATCAAATTAGAATGTTGTTATTGCAATGATTTTTCGTCAATTATGTTGATTTTGATAAGTTTGTCCTTAGAACTTATCATGTGAAGTAGGTAGTAAATACTATCTTGTAAGGTGTAAATGCTGACGTCCTTTCCCATTACTTGAACAATAAAATAACATCTCGGATAACACTCTTGTATCACTTGACATACATTTAAAAACAGATATAACTTCCACCAAAACAACGTCAACGAGAAAATTGTTTTAAAAGGCATTTTTGACTAAATTTTAATGAAAAACGTATATTTTTTGTATTGAAAGACAAATAGCTACAGATTTTTGGATTCATTATAGAGTTCGTTTGAGTGTAGTAATGTAATAAAATGTAGACGCAAATAGATAAAATATGAACTATTTTTTTTGGGTTTATTAATAAAGTTTTCAAAATTTGAGCGTCAATTCATTCTGATCAAATTAGTAAATAAACAAATTCTTACCAATATGCAAATTTTCTTTACACTATACAGCAAAGATTTTTTGTTACTCTTTGTTAAAAAACGGTATGATATAAGGCTGACATAAAGCCACACTGGAATATCACATGAGTGAAAACTAAAAAAAAATGGAAAAAGCTGCGAAACGTGGCTTGTATCCAATAGTGAACAGTAATTTTATGCTTATTAAGACCTGATTTATTAAATCAGATAATGTTATGTTGCCATTTACAAAGCAACAGGATTTATATCGAGATGAGGACTTGTTTAACTGTACCATCAAGCAATAAATTTCATATTAAAATACCTCCATCCTATTCATTGTTGTACTACGCACATAAATTTACTAAAGGTAATTTGGAAAACACGATTTCTCTCAATACCATCTTTGGGTTTCGAAAACCTCATCGCATGTTGAATTTCCACTTCATTGATTTTATTTATTTAACGCGTGTTTACCTACTTTCACACTTATGTTAAAGAGTAAACTAAAGGTACTATAGGAATGGACCTTTTTATTTATATTTACTGGGAAATCGTCTTAGAAACTGCGCCATAATCAGACAAAAAGGAATCGAAATAGACCATTCGTTGAAACTGATTTTAAACACATAAATATCTTAGGACTTATATGTAACGTAGAAGCAACATTTACCATTAAAACTTACTAGTAATACAGGTTCTTGTTTACATTAATATGTAAAATAGAACTGGATGTTAATTCTATAAATAAATTCTTCATCGGTTCTGTTATCTGATCTGTGTTTTAAAATAGTTTTTGACTTTGTTAATGGAGATGATTATCACTAGATGTACAATTTTAAATGTTGAAATAGATCCTGGTTCATCTCATTTAAAAGCTTACCAATACAATAAAGAAAACGTATCGAAACAAATAGTTTACCTTTATCAAAAAGGTTTCACTACTTCGAGATAACTGTCCATAACTAACTAATGAGACATAATTTAATTCGTCCTTTGAGCACTGTTGAAGCGATAACATGTCTTCTTGAGACACTTTCAACAGGGACAGCTGTCGGTAAAACGTAATAGGTAAAACGATAAATATGCAAATGCACGACAATTTGTGTCTTTCGAAGGCAAGCACTCGGATAAGAAACTACATTTCAAGTATGAAACCGCTTAATTGGATCTACTTATATGTTTCTCTACTGGTTGAACATGATAATTAGAGTACCGTGAGGCTGGTCGCTAGAGCTTGACACATGATATACGTACCTACTTATATATTTAGTTTGTGATATATTATAGCATTATATTAATGTGCCACATTAGTTTACTGTCAGCCTACCTCACTTGATCTAAGCGTTCAAACAAACATGACGCTTAAAAAGTCGTTCTCAATTTTAAACGTCATACGGCCAAATACTCATACGCAAATTAAATTTAAGCACGCCTTAAGTCTCGTAATTTTGACAGAATTGTATGGTGAACTGTCATTCGGGACGGGTTTAAGTTGTACTTAAATTTAAGTTGCGTTTCAGTATTCCGGCAATAGACTACATATTTTGATTTAAATTTGAGATATATTTCAGCAGTAATTAATTTCAAATTTCTACTATTACATTTAATTATTTTGTACATACATTGGGAAGCCTAAATTCATCACTTAAGGCTTAGATGAAGGTTATATAGGGTTCGAATTTAATATGAAGATGTTCAGTACTTTTAATGCCTATTAAATCTCATATTTCCTCTTCATATTAGTAAAGATTAAAACATATGTAATAATAATAAAGACATAAATAATCGTTTATGAACCCTGTCGCCCATATAGCCAAATATACCAAACCAGCTTCCATAACTTATGTTAATTGAATGTACCTTATAACACCTTTCTATATCACAAGCTCTGCTAAAACTTTTATGGAAATTTAGGGTAATATAATCAATTCTCTATATGGCGAACTGAAGAATTAAATTAAAAAATAGTTAAATAGATTTTACCAAGTCAGTTTACTTTATAGTACCATTATGAGTAGGTCTAGAAGATGTTTAAAAAATCTATTGAATCGCAACGATTAAGAAACCTAGTGATGCCGTAAATTTTTAATGAAGCGGCGACATCAAACACGCAGAAGGAAAAAAAATAAATCCACTTAAAATCGTGTTAAGAATTAAGAATTGTAATTGAGAGCAATAAAAATGTCGTAAAATGTGTAGATTTAGAATGGATATAGCACGATCTAGCAAGTGACGAGATAAGGACGAGCTGAGGTTAACTAAACGCCTTGAATTACGCGATTTTGACAATATAAAACCGTTAATAGATGCTAATGTGGTACCATAGGTACTTTGTAGACCGTTTAGTGGTATGATCATGACCCTCTAACTATAATTTACGTATCACGACGCATTTCATACATCGACATAATAATTATTTATTCGTATAATATGTAAACTCTTGAAAAAGAGTAACTATCAAAGTTTCTTGACTATTCTTCTGTTTATAGACAGCTTTAGGAACCGGTGGATTATTATTTGCAGCCGCAATATGTAGCCTCATTGAATAAAGACAAAAAATAAAGTATTTGACCCTGACTTGTATTATTAATAATTTTTATTTTTATACAGAAGAGTCACGCAGGTGAAATTGAGGAACAAACATTATACTCCGATTTTAAACTTTATTATTACATATTAAGTTTTTAAAAAACATTATTTATAAACTAACTATATGAGTAAACGGAAACTGATAAATATATGTACCTATATACTGAAAAGCCCTTGTAACAAATAAGGTCACAGTAACATACCTACCTAGGGTTTATTTTTGTTGTATTAAAACATTATTATCTGATCTGTAAGTAGGTGAATCGTGATTTATATAATCGATCGGATTAATAAGGCTATCTATGCTTTGATTATTCTTTAAATATATTAGTACTAGTGACAAATTTTGATTTGTATCCATTATTGAACTGATAATATTTTTTGATCATTTGATTATTAGTAAATATTGTTTTAGGTGTATGTTTTGGTATGTCATATATCGGTTACAACAGTCTTACGAAAATTCTGGATTAGTTTAAATTCGTATTAACATAAAGTCGAAGGACACCAAATTACCAAAACTAGATTTCCCGCATCGTGCTTCGCCGCATACTAATAAGGACTTTAAAACTTTACGACAGCATTTACGATATAATCACTCCTTTTCGGATTGTTAACGATAAAAGTTCTATAGCGGCGCGAATTTTAATTAGCATTAATTTCGTCATTGACAAATTGTTTGCTCTTGTGAAAAGGACATAGCAATAACTTACAACAAATAGTTAGAAAAAATTCCAATCCAACAATCGCAATCTCGATTTGAAATTCCACGTGTTGTTTGTGAATTGCTCGAAGAATTTACTGTATTTTTTTGCGTTACACGATCGAGATGAAACATTTATGAGGAAGTTGTCGGTTTACTATTCGGAAATAGCCTCTTTAGTAGGAACAGGAATTGAAAGTACTACGCACCTAATTGATGGCCTTTGTATACTCTAGAGTCTAGATATATGTTAGGAACGTAGTGTACCTTTTAATATACTAGCCGTGTCCCGAGGTTTAACCCGCTCAGTGTCTGTTCCCGTAGGAATACTGGTATAAAAAGGATTCTGTTTTGATCCAGAGATTATTTAAAATTAATGCCAAGCCAGCTACATCCATCAATTCAGTTATTTCTGCATAAATGAGTCATTCATCATTCATTTTGTTACATATATAAAAACTATTGAAGAAAGTGCAACATACATTCACAAAAGTATTGTAAACATTTGAAGAGGACAATATATTTCGAACTTGATTATTGAAAACATAACAAAAAATATACTACACATACTAGGTCTGTGCATTTATTAGTAGTATTAAGTTTTTTCTTATTTCCGTCCTTGTAAAACGAATTTTATGATGACTGTCATAACACGCGGCGTCAAATCGTCCTTATCATCTTTTTATATACTTCCTCATTGACGTTTTACATCTTTTGTTTTCCTCTCACAATGCCATAATGCTATATAAAGTTATTTTTAGATAATTTTATTAGCGCAAAATTATCAAAGCGATTAAAAGTAGCGCGCGCTTTTCAAATACGTTAAAACATTGTTTATCTAGAGATAACGTTTGAAATATTTTATCGTTGCATCACAATTACGGAATCGTAAAATTATCTCAATTATTTTTACAGAAAAACATCCGAGTTCGAATGGGGTTTAAATGCTTGTTTAAATGATATTGTCAAAACTGGGACGACACGGTAATGATCATCTATCAAACAACTAAACTATCGTTTTCCCAGTCATAGATAATAATGGTTCTCCTTTTAAAACGTGTATTTAAAGTATGTGAAATTCATAAATGCTACAATTTTTTTAAATTATGCTGTTATCGAGTTATGGTCTTAGCAACATAATATATTATATTGTGAGTCATTTCGGTATGAATGTACACACAACTTTTATAGTGCAAACTGTTTATTATGTGTGTTTTACGTATTTTTATTAATGAAGTGTTTTTTTACTTATCTTCATTAAGGCATAATAATAATTATCATTAACCTAATAAAACATAATTTGTATAAATGCTATTAAGCATGAAAACGAAAATCCATACTAATTTTAGAAATGCGAAAGTAACTCTGTCTGCCTGTCTGTCTATCCATCACGTTAAAACTACTGAACCGATTAGAACGAAAATTGGTACATATATGGTCTAGAGCCTGAGAAAGAATATAAGCTACTTTTTAACTGGAAAAAATGGTTAAAAGGGAGAAAGGGGGGGTCAAAGTTTATATGAAAGTCGTCGCAGACGAAGTCGCGAGCAGCAGCTAGTAAGTAATAAATGTGGCGTATTGTAGCTAATTCAAAATAAAAATTGCGGAGATGCGAAGAATGACAATTAGTGAACACAATAAAAAGTGGTGAGGCTTCACGTATGGTATAATTCCACCGGCATTTCACGTCGAGTTTCTTAGTGTGCGTCCTTAAATTCCATACATGTTTCTTTATAGACCAATTTACGCGAAATATGTAAATTATTATCCTCTTACGTTCAGAATAATTCAGAATACGTGCTTCAGAACAATGTTAAGTCTCATCGATAACTTTATTCTGATTTAAAGTGTATAAAAAAATTATGTTAATGTCCTATGAACCTTTTAGGGTTCCGTAGCCAAATAGCAAAAAACAGAATCCTTATGGATTCTATTGTTTTTCCTTCCGCTCGTCTTGTGTAATCGACGATTGACTGTTCAGACCGATAAAAATTTCGCCACATGTCGTAATATTTTATTATTATCTATTCTTTATTCATTAAATTAACGTTCAATATTTCGTATGCCAATTTTACGAATAAAGACTAATTTAATTTTGTTTGTCGGTTCTTTTATGATCTGTATTAAGCAATAACTTTACGAAAGTGACATATAAATTGATAAATTTGACTTTGCGTACAATAATTGAACTTTTATTACCATTTAGTAAATCAATGATCTGTTTTATAGGCTCATAATACATAGGTACCTTGAAAGCGATGTAAATTTAAACTTTATGACGATATTCGTGTAAAAGTGTTTCGCATTCGCCTTATAAAGACGAAAGATAATATGTCTGGGTCAGGCAGTACATTATAAGGTACGATTATCTATTTTATTTATTTATTTCTTTTGTATGAGGTAAGCGAACTGGCTTGTCACCTGATTGAAAGGGATCAACGCTGCCTATAAAGCGTTCGAATTATAGCAAGCCTTGTCTTCCAGGGAACCATGTTTTATTTATTGGTTAAGATATTTCCAGGATCAAGAGTAATACTAGCTATGCTAGGAGTGAAAGCAGAACGCGCTTTTTTCAACTATTTGGAAACATGCACATCCATATAATTGACCACATAAAAATGCGGTCAATTATTTTCAAACTTTTAAATTCAGATGCTCAGATACTTTACCTGTATAAAGTAAAATATATATCATTATGTTATTTAATAGCTATGTGCCGGTAAAAAAAATACAAATAATGACAATCCTCAAACGAATTATATCATATACTAATTTTCGTAATAAATGAGAGCTATAAGTTTGAGAGTTCAGAAACATTCATAATAAAAAAAATAGATCATGTTCGGAATGTCCGACGTTTATTTAAAGATTCTCAGCGTTATTGACAGTCAGTTATGTTGATACGAGTGTAAATTACTCAAACAAATTTCATGTTTGGCAGTCACGAAATGCGAATTACTGCCAATCGCAAATGATGAAATTATCTCCAATAGTGTTTTGTACAGCAATATGTAAGGCATCCGTAATAATATAACGGATGTAGGAAAATTGCATTTATGATACAAGAAAGTTTTTCCTGAACTTTGTGGTCAGTTGGAATAAATATTTCCAAAGTAAGAAATTACTTACATTTAATTGAGATCTTCTTTAATGATTGGTATAAGTCCTTTGATATAATATGTTTAAAATGAATTCCATTCTATATTTCATAATTTAAATAAAGAACAATCATAACATAACTTACTAAAAATCTAAATATTCGCTTATCAAAACTAAAATCGATTCTGGAAAGTTTAAAGTATTAAATCATTGGCATAATATATCTAGCGCTTATCATAAGACATTAGAGCTATGTCTATGTATTTATAGACATTCTATTTGGTATTGGGCATATGTCATACTGGTCTGCTCACTCATATTATCCACGTGGTAAGATACAATCGGACATTAAGAAATCATTTTGCATTTCCAAGAATTAAATTATCTGATCATTAGCTGTGAATGTCCATATATGACACGGTTTTGCTATTGCAATTATCTCTCCTTAATATCGACATACGATATATGAATGGACGCTTGTGTTCTTGTAAATATGGAATTTAAAGCCAATTATTATCACCTTGGTTAACTAGTTCCGGAGAACAACGAAAGAATGTACAATATGTTATATCATATTGGATTCAGATGCTTTAGCTATATTTGCTACATTTAAAAGTTCCACGGAGTTACTGTTGGGATTTTAAATCGATAGCAATTAGTTAAACAAAATGTACTTACGCCTCGTTCTTGTCATAGATCTGAAACGTCTGATGCGCCAGATCCTGCAACGATGAACTTGTTTGTGGCTCAGCAGAAATACCCTGAGCTCTCTGCTTTCTTGGTCCTCTGGACCTCGCATATTGCTGGTACGGGAAAACGCTCTGTAGTTTATCCAACTGCGAGCGCAATTCCAGCATCTCTTGATCGCGCTGTTTCAACAACGCCTCCAATTCCCTTATTCTATCGACTAACGGTTGCATGTCGTTAGACATAGTCGCATTGGCGACACAATTCTCTGAATCCGAATTCATAGCGCTGGGAGTCCCCATCGTACCATTCAGCTGCTCTCTATAAGTCTCGTCTAGGGCGCGTCTGTCGCCGTTGACTGTGGGCGCCACGGTAAGCGCACCTCCTCCTGTATGTACTACGGCCCTCGGCTCATCGTCACCAGCTGTGCGCTGTGACGATCCAAAGCAGAGGTTATCGAAGCAGACGCGCATTCACTCGGCTCCCGAGCACTGCACTTTAATCACTAGGATTATCGTTTTATAGAGTTAGAACGGTCGTACACTGCACTATATAGCACTGAGTTGTCGAATGTCCGTGACAGTTAGTGGGAATCGCAGGATGTGCGTGGGAGCGAGCGAGTCGTGCGGCGCGCGCGCGGACGGGCGATACAGTGAAGCGTCCTCTTGCTCGTCAGCCCCGCGTGCCTCGGCGACGCCCTGCAAATTACAAACCGCTTTACTATCACATTATCAGCTTCATTTATCACCCTAAACAATAGCGTATAAACGAACGATTGAGAGTGAAATTAATTACGTTTTCATGAATTAAAAAAGTTGGTAATTAGATATAAAAATAGTTACGTAAAATGCCTTAATTTCCTTCTTTCCGACATGTGTTACTTTATTTAAATATTGAGCGGATATTACTTTCAGGTATCAATTATTGCTTAATACATATTAACCGCTACTGATAGCTCAATTTAAATTAATATCTTTAGCTTGTAAATGTAATAATAAATGTTTAGATATAATGTCAGTGTAAATTATCGTATAATTGATTGGCAACATATATCCTTTATAACGATCGCATTCTGATTTCTTTATGATAAAGGAATTGTCCGCTTATCGGCTTTAGTGATATGGTCTGTTTACAATTCAAAGATCTTTGATCACCTGATTCGTACGCAACATTGACCACATGATCCTATAATCTTATCAATTTGAATAATCTTAAAGGATGCTGCCGTGACATGAGGATTTAAAATAAAATACTAATGATAAAATCCTATTTTTACGTTCATAAGTAGTCGACTTTTTCATTCATATGCATTGGATACGTAAGAGATTTTAAAATGTATTATATTGTATATAAATATGTTTAAAATGTTATTACAAAATGTCATATGAATTTAAATTCAAGAGCAGTCTAACGATGCGATAAGACGGACTATAAGTAGGTGTTTTTGTTGAAAATATTCCATTCAAGCCAGAAATACGTATCATGTAGACGTAAATTGTTGAAATTAAATATAAATTTTAAATTGGTATTTGTCAATCTAGCAATGTGTCGCTGTTTTACCCGTATAAATAAATAAACCTGATTTATTTACAAAACGATTTTAAATATATTATTAGGGATCTTTGTATTAACGAATTTACAAACAATCTTTTAACCTTGTTGTTCACTTATATTGGCCATTCCCAAAATCAAGACTATCTCTTTATCAAATTTCATCGTAAGCTATTAAGTAATAGCCGTGAAATAGTTATACCAATAAAGTCAATTACTTTCGCATGCGTAATATAAGCAGCAAGAATCCATACTAATATTAAAAATGCGAAAGTAACTCTTGTCCGTCTTTCCATCACGCTAGAACTACTGAACCGATTAGAACGATATTTGGTACACAGATGGTCTACTCAAATTTTATATGAAAGTCCACGCGGGCGGAGTCGCGAGCAACGGCTAGTAAGTTATAATTTGATAAATACTTTTAAATTAAAAAGTCAAAAGACGGAAATAGTTTTGGAAGTAATAAATTACATGTTCTGGTAAAAATAAAAAATCTAGCTTTTACCGTAGAAAAATTGCATCGCAGTTCAACTGTTCAAACAAAACGGCGTTGGCAAAGAAAGATGAAGGCAAAAGGCCAAAGTAAATTGTGATTGTTTCCATAAGCACATCAAAATAAACCGCCAAGGATCCCGGAATCGTCCGCTAAATCCAAACATGGACGATTTATTTTTATTGAGAAATATATTCTGTAAAACTCTATAGTTTTTGTTGGTACTTTTAAATAATTAGAATCAAAATATGATGCTATTGAACGGGAAAAGATCGTACACAGACGAATATAAAGAATGTTGCAGAATGTTTTAAATTCTTTCTTTCCTAATAAAGAAAAATCTTATAAAAATGCAGAACTAACCAAAAATTAGTTTAGTGGTTATTTCAATATCAATTTATAAATATTCAGCTGAATTTATTTAAGCTTAAACAATTTAAATTAAAATAAATTAAATTCTATATAAAAGTCTTGATGTGAATTAAATTATGTATTATAATGTGAACTAAAAACTTCCACCAAGTGTTAAAACCCATTATTCTCTCTCTGACATATTTAACATGCGAGTGACATAATAATATAAATGAAATGTCATTCCAACAAAACCGATATGATTAAATTAATGAAATTAATTCACCGACTTAATGTTTTTCACGGGTTTGATTTATCATTCACCTTTGCTTAAAGTGAGATTTATGAGTTCATTCACACAAAAATGTCAAATGGCAAAAATTCAATCAATGTGATATCCAGGTTCTTGCGTATGTTTCGATAAAAGCCCAATGATATAATCCTATCCTATTACTATTATAAAGGCGAAAGTTTGTAAGTATGGATGTATGGATGTATGGATGTATGGATGTATGGATGTTTGTTACTCTTTCACGTAAAAACTACTGAATGGATTTGAATGAAACTTTACCACAATATAGCTTATACATCAGAATAACACATAGGCTACAATTTTTGAGGATTGTAAGGGAGGAAAGGGAGGGTCACAGTTTATATGAAAGTCCACGCGAACGGAGTCGCGGGCAATAGCTAGTAGTTAATAGATATGTTATACCCATACAAATCAACCGAAAAAAGTGTTCCGCACAGCAGCGGCAGCACACATACATAAGTCTATACGATAGAAAAGAGATAAATGATAAAACCAACAAGAAAAGAGATAGTATTGTCAGTTGCTCGTGAAATGGAAACTAAATTATAGGAACATTACACACGAACCCGCAGAATGCAGTTGTGTTACGGCATACAAAGATTTTGTCAAATCAAAAAATCTATAATATGAAAATGCAAAACGTGTTGGTAAGCGCATAACTCGATAACAGCTGAACCGATTTACTTAATAATTTTTTAAAATATTCCTGGATGTACGAGAGTGGTTTTTAAGCAAAAATAGTAGGATATAAGGTTTCAGGAACGGGGTTTTTAGTCGGTAGTTAGAACCGAGCCCGACATAACACGTCCGCCTCCCCATGGTGGGCGGCTATCCGTAACACGATTTTCCTGTAGGATTAGGACAGCGTGAACAAAGTCGCGTCGGGCCGCTAGTTACTAATTAAATTTGCACATGGTTACTAGTGCTGATAGGCCATTCATTTTTCTTCGATGAATGCTTAAAATATTCAGACATATCTTGGATATTTCAGTTCGCGGGTTCAAGATACGGATAAAAAATGTTATATAAGATATGTAATGATTATATCAAATATTTATTTGTTACACGATCCAATTGCGTACTTATGCAATTGGCCTATACTAATCATGATTATGTTTTTTAAATAACCTATAGCAAAAAACAATCTTTAAAAATATTTACGTTGTCGATATCGTACAGATATTGTCGATGAGATAGGTTATTAATAAATTCTAACCATAGTATGTTACGTTAAAATATACAGTCAAATAGACATATTAGGTATTATATAATTAACCAATTATAATTGGTTAATTTACACCATTGTAAATTTCAAACCTATTTGTCTACTTAAAATCTTAATATATATTTAAATTATGTGTCACGTTGTTTGTCCGCTATTGAATCATAAATTACTGAACCGATTTTAATTTTCACACCGTGTGCAGATTGATCCAACATGGAAGATAGGATACCTTACATTACGCTATTGCCCCGGGAACGGGGACTACGCGGGTACAACCGCGGGACACAATTGCTTTATATAGAGTCTATACATATAGTAGTAATTAATTTGTACCTATTATTCGATGGATAAACTTATAATTGTTATTATAAAACTGATAAATGAAATGGCTTTCCTTTGATAAAATAATTTAAAGATCGCCAAATAAATCCAGAGATTCGATGAGAGATCAGTACTTACAAACTGTTCATAATATTAATAAGAAATAAGTGTACCTACATACTTTTAAATACTCACTTCACATAACCGGATGCATAACAAATTAATGCAGTAGAAGTTACTTGTATATGTTCTAAGGTCTACGCATATGTAATAATTATGTAAATGTCAACCTTATCCTCGATAAAAGTGGGTGTTCCTGTCTAGTAGGTTCCGGTGGGCGTGGCCTGTTTAAATACCTCATATGCACACAAAAGACCTTTGCCCAATATACTGAAATGCCACCCGGTTCATGAACAAGTATGTGTAAATAGTATTCCAGTCACGACTCAACAAAGCCAACCTTATATTATTTACGTTGGTACTATAATTGTTGTTTATAATAGTTTATTTTGAGCCTCATTATATTTGGGCTTTTAATACAAATCATTGAGTTATTATATGATACAGAAGCTCGTTTGATATCACGTATGTCTCTAGAAATGGTTCAAAATAAATATTAGCTCTACATAAATAACTGCTTGGTAGATATATTATACGAATGGGTAATATAAAGAAAATATAACTAATAATGTCATTTTTACCTTTATAATTTAATCTTTGAATTCGGTCTGATCACTGATTCGTGTTTGTGACATATTTTCAAAAATAACACTTTAATTGATGAATGCGTTTTTGTAACTGTTTATTGAACAAATGTTTTTAAGATATGCTATAAATAACAAAGTTCTGTTTAATTATTTACATCGACAATTTGCAACTCTGACAAAAGTGATTTAACTAATATTTAACATTACGTTTACAGCTCTCGTGACCATAAAACAACTATTGCAACATTGAACATTGTATGATATGAGTATTGTTGTGTAGCTTTAAATATAAATATAGTTCTTACGGTCAATCGCAATGACCCGAAAGTCTACGAGACTGACAGTTTGATACTTTAATTTTATTTAAAGTATCAAGCTGTCCGTCTCATACATTAATATTTAATTTTATTTATTAATTAACAACATTCATTATTATTACACATACTTGTTGATTATGCTATCATCTAATAAATAAATTTCTGATATTATTTGCGTATATATCATAGTAAATTTAATCCATCCTTTTAAAATATACTTTATTCGTGGCACCTAATCAAAATTTTTTTATTATTACACATCAGTCTCAATTTAATCACCCTTTTAGGGGAACAAGTAGTTCGCAGAAGAGTTTGCGAAGGTACCCGGGAACCCCACTCGCTGCGGCAGAACGGTAAACAGTGAGGTTTTGGTCGGTAGAAGTCCGACATAAGCCCTGGTCCTTCCCCGAGGTCCATGGGTATCCTATGAGGGTTTCCCCACCATAAAAAAAGGATCATTCATATCACTTAGTTGTAATTTTTTCGTGTACTTGTAATTTCGCTTACCATCAGGTAAACCCTCAGTAGCTTTAAAACATAAAATCAGAATATTTGTTATGATAGTGTTAGATAGATAGATGTTATGGCAAATCAAAGCTTTTATAACGTTTGATTTATTATTAGCATAATCGCCTCTTTGCAAATAGTCACGAATATGACATTCTACGTTTTATTCATTTTATTATAGTTCCTTATCCAATTATCAAGTATGTATAATGAGTAACCGTTTAAATCACAGGCAAGTTTCTTAGAAATATCGTCACACAAAATTATTATAATATGAGCTATATCTTAAATATTAACTTAAGATACGATTTGAATGTTTACATTTCAACGAACGTTTTCTTTGTCTCGATTGTTGAAATAATAAATTTAGTCATAGCTGTAAGAATATTTATTCGTAGGGCACGACTAGAAATTTTATTTTTATAATTTTGAAATTTTGTAACATTGTTACCTGTTGAATTATAATTTGTAACCGACTTCAAAGTTTCTAGCTGACGTTTAGAATGGCTTTTTATATTTTATGGAGCAATAAAATATAAATTAAGACACTATGGTTGATAAACTGCAACTTTGCAATACTTTTAATGCTTCGGCTGTATATTGTGCTGTTCGATGGCGGCAATATTTAACCCAACTCGATAGTTATATTTTTGAAACACTTCACATCAAACAATCATCAAGTAAAAATGAAACTCAAGTCCTTGAAATATTGCGATTAAGTTTAAAAGTAATTTGTGGCTACAGATACAGTAAATTCCTAGGTACACATACAGGGTGAATGGGACCTTGAAAAATAAATGTTAGAGAAAGATAATACCTATGTATTTCTATAATACAAATTTTTGAAATGATTGACTTGATATATTTAAAATCCTTTGGTGTTGTTTACAGCAAAGTAATCGCAAAGTCACTCAGATAGAAAACTCTTAAAAAAGTAATCGCAACATATTAAACCCAAGCCTAATGAAAGCTTTATTGCTTTTTACAATAACAATATTAAAGTAATTTCATGATAACTTAAGCTTCTGATTATTTTAGCCTGGCAATAGACTTCATAAAAGGTAAGTATTTGTAAGATCCTACACGTGATAATGTTTGACAATAAGCACTTTCCTTTGGGTGTTTTGAACGTATTCTATATATTAAATATTAAACAAAGAATAATACACAACAAATAGATGCAAAATAAAATTTTCCTACGAATAAGTCACGCACTCCCACGCTAGCTATTAATACGTTAAATTATAGTCTTTAAGCTTTACGTGTCTCGTATCAGAGGTCTAAATAAATAACTATGTATCTACAAATCATATAAAATAGGTATTACTAATAAAATCTAACATGAACAACTTCCAAGAGCTGTTTAGTCACAACCGTTATATTTCACTGGTTCCAATCTTGAAAGTTCAATATATTTATACCGAGACGCACATCTTGGGTTATTTTTAGACAGTTCTCAATTAGATTCAATTCAACACAACTGAACATTGTCACATGTGCAATTATGTTATTTAACAGCATAGAATAATAACGTCTAGAACTTCAATATGAGCACGCAAAGTGAAGCTATTTCTAAGTAGACAATTTTGTCTACTTGCATTTCTATGCAATAAGATCTCGTCGTTGAAGTGTATTGAATCAAAGTTCGTTTGTTTTTCGTAGATATCTACTTTTCCACATTTATAAGGTTTATTTTTAGCAGCAACATTAACGCATCAACGGTGGGCCTGTGTACGGGTCATTGTGTAGGTATAAGAACGTGTTTTTTACATTTACCTATATATGACGTTTTGGCTTCACTTACAGCAGAGCAAATATTAAAAGATTATATTAGTCTATGCGTTATACGGCTATGTTTAAGAGTAAGTCGCGACTCCCGTCTCGCCGCGGCCGCTGTAAGTCGTTCCAGTGAAATCGCGTTATTTAGAATTAGCTGTAATTGATCTTTATTGGCTAGCGGCTATTGAACGATGAATATAAGTGATGAAGCGGAGGTTTAATTGCTATTGTCCTGGGATTATATGTAACAACAGTTATCGATAACAGTACATACGAATAAAGATTGATTGAGGACTCGTTAAACGATTGAAAATGGTTAAGTGTCTCGTTTCGAATATATTTTTATCAAAATATCTTCTCTGTAAACTTCCAATCTCTTTAACAAAACTTTAAATTAATAATTATATTTCTAACTAAATCATTACTTTTATCGTCTATTATGGTCAAAATTAAAAAGCAACGTATCCCAAACTATATCGTCCTATGTCTTTTATAGATTATTGTGCTAAATAAGGTACTTCCGCAGTGATGCGGTCATTTAATAATAATTGAACAAGTCAAGCTAAGGTTGGCATGTAGACTAGTATTCAGGTCAGCCGATTTAGGGCTTTGCTTGTAAAAATATGGAGATATGCGGTTGAAATGTTATCCGATTGAGATAACAGCCTCAAGATGGACTTGTGCTACGTATCTTACACTTTATGGTCAATATAGTTTCCTATAATCGTCATAACCTGTGCTGTCCTTGCTTCCAGTTTGACTTATACGTTTGTGTCTTTAATTGCATTAGATATTGTAATAATATTCAAAAGGCTATTTAGATTAAGACAGCAGTGAACAGCTTTTAGGCTTACTTGTCAACCATAATAACTTAATTTTTTATTATAAATAAGTTTCAAGTGAACTTTCTTAACAATATAATTATAAAAATCAACCTTTTGCATGTAGCCCATCGGAATTACAGACCTTTGGGTGTTACTTATGTCACGAAGTACAATTCTTCGTAAATACTTAATAAGTTAACATTCTGTTATATACTCATTAAGCGCACAGCGTGAGACTTTCAGTGCCATGTCACGTATAATAAGGGCACTGTTGATCAACGCGGTACACGTTGATCATTGAAATCTACCAGATACGACTGACATTGAGGGTGCGATATGAATCTGACGTTCGTTTTAATCAGATCACTCTCGGCACGTCAAAACAATAATTATGACAGTTGACTGATCGTTGACACATTTGGCTGAATGTTCGAGTAAGTAGGAGTAATTACGATGTTCGATTAATAGGTATTGAAGGATAGAGCGTCTATATATCTAGTATATATATATAGTCGTATATATATATAGTCTAGTAACTAGAGGTAGATTCAGTTCGAATATTAGATTGTCGTCATATATAATTGGATTATATATATAGGATATTGATTGCACACATTCCGTGTTGATCTTTATGTGTATTTTTGTGCGAAAACTTTGAATACATATGAAGTATAATATTGGTTACCTACTAGTTATAAACATAGAGGAACACTGTCCATCATATGTAAAGAAGTCAAGTTTTAATTTGCCAAAAGAATCTTCACAAGGCGGCAACCGTTAAAGGCATATTTGATACAAAAAGTATGTAATTTATGTCAAAAAATAAGGAAAAAAGTTTTTAATGTACCTAGTATACGGCCGTGTTGAAGGGTTGATTGACAGTTTAGGGACAAACTTTTGACAGCGTTACAGGTAATTGTACAATTTAGCCAATTGCTGTGAGAGCTATGTTCTTACACGTCCGTTTAAAATATTTATCGTGGAATTCTTTTACTAATAAATATTCTCTCTATCATTCTATATTTATTTGATAATTAATAGTTTCTATTTTTTGATTACTGCTTGTTGGTGTCAATTATTATATAAATAAATAAATTATACTTCAATTTGTTACAATTTCATACAATTAGGGCAACATTTCATATTTTTGTTTAAATTGATATACAACACTAAAAACTAAGACGTTTTAAACATTTAATTAATAAAAAAATCGAACATACAAAAATTTTAACAATGATTCAGATTATAATTACCGATACGCGTTTATGAAAGGACTGTAATCAGAGAAATTCGAAGGGCATACGTATTTCTGATTAATTTACGACGTGTGGCATTTTGGCCGCATAGCTGGTAATTTTGTAAATGACAGGTTTTTTTATAGACTACGACACCAGTAGCGATGCCGCGTATTGTAACGAGGTTCGTGTATAAATGATTTAAATCATCAAAAAATAAGAAATATTTATTTTGAATTCGACATAATGCCGCGTTATTGATGTGACTTTTTACCTTGGGAATGAATAATTGCGATCCGATGTAAGGTTTTACTGTGAATTTAATGTGTAATACAACATTGTTAACCGCAAAGAAAATTGAGTGAAGGTTTGTTACTTATTTAATAGCTTGAATATAGGTCAAAATCGTTACCTTATAATATTAATAAAAAGTTTCTATACAACTTAAAAACTTCGAACCTTAATTGAACTATCGTGGTGTGGATTGCCAACGAGAAAAAACGATAAATACATAAGTGCGTAATAGGTATATTGTCTATTACGTATTTCTCTATTTACCTCAGTATATAAAGATTAAAGTCGAGTACGTCTTGAAAACTGGCTAAGAGCGAGCGAAGCGCACTAAGGGTCTCGTATCATAATTTTTTAAAATTAATCTTATCCTCAATTCGAAATTATTTACATTTCACTCATCTACCGGTTGTCGCTATCAACCATTATAGCAAATATATGCCATCTGTGAGAAGTCAACTTTCAACTATATATCACGGTTCATGAGCTACAGACAGCCTGGTAACATACGAAAGAAGAAACGAACAGATTCCTAATAAAAGGTTCCCGTTTATACCCCCTGGGAACCTGTACAGAACCCAAATACGCAAAGTCGGTCAGTAAGACATACGCACGCCACATAAACAATTATTTATCAAAAACTCATTATCTGTACTCTTTAAACAACGAAAGGTTAAAGCTGTTACCGGCACGCTTATCGCCACCGTCCGATGCTCTGAAATGTAAGGCTTTAAACCAGTGGTTCTTAACCTTTTAGACATGAGGGACCATTTGTTAAAATTTCTCTTTTGTCACGGACCACCTATTTGCTTTATGAGTATACCTACATTATCTGAATGTCAATAAATAAAGGCTCGTGCTACGTATCTATAAAGAAAATGCATACAATTATTCAATATTTTTTTTTATTTATTATGTATTGTAAATGCGCATTATTCATATTTATAAATGTTAATAGATTTTTGTGATTGCGTACTCTTTACTAATTTTTAATTTATTGCTTCTTATAATTTTTTTATTTGTGATTGCTTTGCGGACGGACCACTTGGGATGCTTCCAGGGACCACCGTTTAAGAACCACTGCTTTAAACCAATTATCGTTATTTAAGCTATCGCGAGTGATAGCTTATATGGTAACGGTATGATAAAAGGAATATGGAATTACATAGTTATAGTACCTAAAGAAGGTATTGCGATTAAATTTGACTTCAATATTAAGAATTAACTAAATTATTAAAGAGTTTGTTTAGTAAATGGAGTTTCTATTATAGGCAGTACTAGTATCTACTATAAAGAGCTTTTAATAATTGTGTATTTATGGCGATATAACTTTTAGTTTTCGACGACTATTCAATTATTAAAATGTCATTTTCAACGTCATATTATTTTATATAATGTTATATAAAAATTTATTCACCTGGAAACTGGACAAAAAGTATCCTATGTCCTTCTCCTGATTCTAAACTACATCCCCACCAATTTTCAGCCAAATCAGTTAAACCATTATAGTCTTATAAATGGTATGACTAACACGATTTTCTTTTATATATATATAGATTAATTTAACCGAAAAATAAAGAATACAAAAAAACTCGCTTAAGAATTTGTCATGTCATTGCATGATGCATCCCATAAACGTTTTCTATACCTAAAGTTAAAAAATCATCACGTCCATCTGCAATGATGTGGAAACAAGGCCAAACAACAAACGCATTTTCAAATTATAAGGTTAAAAAATAAGGAAATGTATTAAACAGCGACAAAGGAAAAATATGTTTAACAAAAAGTTCTAGTTAAAGTACCTAGCAATATATATTGTTATTTTATTTTATTTATTAAAACTTTGTTACATAAGAATATAAAATTAATTAGACACAGACAGTGTTCTTCCCTATATGTCGTAATTAATTTATATAAAATGTTATATACGCCGAAAATTTAGTACATATGAGAATTTTGTTTTCATTGTATGAAATAATTGAAAGTGAAATATGTATTATGTGGCAGTACTTTTTTTTATAAATAAATAAATAGACAGTCTTACGGCCAAATACTCATACAAAAATTAAATTTAAGCACGCCTTAAGACTTGTTATTTTGACAGAATTGTATGACGAAGTGTTAAATCGGACCAGTTTAAGTTGTACTTTAATTTAAGTTGCGTTTCAGTATTCCGGCATTTATCTATTATTAGTAACTGGCGGCCTAATCACTAGGATGTGATTTTTACCAGGCAACCATTATTTATTACATGGTATCGAAAATATCATATAATATTTCTTAAATTTATTATAGTAAATATATTCCATACAATCTTCAAAATATAATCATTGTCTCAAATACATATAAGACTTAAAATGAATCATGTTCTTCACCAATAAAATGTTTAAAAACAATAAAATGACGTTATACTTCTATCAGTTAGCAAGGAGCGGGTAATTGAAACCGCGTGACAGGCCGACCGTACTGCTACGTATAATTATATCCTATTCACATATTACACACGATAAACAAGGCGTTGGTTAATAGTTGTATGTTAATAATGTTAATGTACACTGATTTCTTAGATAAACGGTCGAATCCGCACGATTTCTTTGATAAAGCTCGTTCGCCTTTGAATGCGTCAACGTGTTATAAACTTGTTTTATGAAAATACAAATACCTACTTAATTTTTAATAATCATTATTATTTTAATTTATTGCCATTTTAAGTTAATTGACAACGCTTTTAGTAATATAAATTAAGAAACTATATATTTTATTTATAAATGATATAAAAATACACATGTATATTATTCAATTCGACTCGTATCCGTAGCCCAATATTTTATAATCTCTGCAAGAGACGCGCCCTGAACGTTCGAAATTTGAATTTGATTCTGCATTAATCTCATAGTGAGTTTTGGCGGGGATCTGAAGGCGTCTATTTGTAATCTCGATTGAATATTCCTTTTTTGGTGCATAAAGTGATTTAATGTATGTTTGTGATGGTGAATCATGCAGTAAACTAGCTAATAAGTGTCCAAGAAATGAAGAATTCATTTGAGAGCGCATAGTAGCGCCGTTCCGATTGCTCCAAGATTCGTCGAGGGTTTTTTGTAAAGCTTACCATCACTTTACAAAAGACAAAGAAAAATATAACTAAAGACGTGGCTGTATGGGCTTTGTCCCTTTGCCTTCCCACTAAATGGGAGAATTATACTAAAAAAAAAAATTAATCTCATAGATTGTTATGACTCAATATAACACTACTTTTAACTTATTTATATATGTATGTATACTTATTTTTACAAATTGATTGAAAAGAAAACGTTTTTAGGAACATTGAATAGGTACATTTACGTCATCGTAAGTCAGTATTGTATAGATATTAATACTACATATAATTCAAGCTTGACAACGGACAAAGGTGATAATTTGTGCCATAAAATAAACAAGACAAACCCATTATTTTCTAATGAGTGACAATCTGAAGTCAATAACAACAATACAGGTATGTAATCAACGGTAATGTCTTTATTTGTTTTATTATTAACTAGTCGCGCCACGCGATTTTTCACGCATTTTTGCAGGTATATACATAATCCTTCTTCTTATATCATCTATCAGATAAAAAAACCACATAAAAATCGGTTGCATAGTTTTTAAGATTTAAGCATACATGGGGACGGACAGAAGAATCAAGAAAGCGACATTGTTTTTTAGTATGTTTAAGTTTACATTGTGTATCCTCTCGGGCACCATACCTATGCCATACGCAATACATTTATAATATGGTGCTTGTGTGGCATCATCCGCACGGAATCGGTTAATAGCTGTTTTCTGTTAATTATTGTCTATCATTAAACCTTTTATATAAGTACATAATACTATCAAATGTTATACATAATATTGACCTCAAAAATGTGTATATCTAAACATATTCATTGCGTTTAAAAATTTATATCAATTTAATGCAGCTGCAATATAAACTAGGGCACGTCATTAAATTACTAAAGTGTGTTACGAGCTGAGTATAATTTCATATACCTATAAATAACATTTTTTGCATCGTTCAATGCGAAATGCAATTTCAATATCAAACCAAGTTTCTTAAGTGTTTACACTAAACGTGGTTAGTTGAAGAGAAAAATTGTATTTTGGTCACTGGTAGATTGTGTATAGATTCTATTCTATATATAAAAAGCTTCTAATAATTGACTTTTTTTAATTAAAGAAAACAGCATTATGTTGACCTTAAACGTAATAATTTAAATCCTACTAATGTTCTATAATCCTACTGAAGAATATATTAGTACCTAAAAAGTTTCAAAAACCTTTTTTAAATTTTATCTTATTTTATCATCTCAATTTCCTCTTTTCTCCGAGATAAAAATCTCTTATCAACGAAAGCATTTATACCTGGTAGGACGAGTATTCAAATTAACCGTGGCTTAAAAAGTTAATATAATGTCTTCATTAAACTATAAAATAAATAATTTTAATTCGCGCAACATGTTTTTATATTCCCTGAAGAGGCCATCACTATAAATTTCAGTCGAGTTCTGGCGTTAATGGCGAAAATCTCGCAAACCGTAAAGATTACTTACGAGATAACATGCATAACACTTGTAAATTACGTTTAATATCTTCATTTCTTTGCTGCAGTTAAAGCGTCAATCATTTATTATTATGACAGGAAAATCAGCCGAAAACCTTTCGTAATTATTACGTCTTAACTTTGAACCACGTACGACTTTGGGAAAGCTTTTACCATTTCTATTTAAGTATTAAACGATGCTAGTCTATTGAATAAGATTGCTTTTAATATAAACATAAGCTGGGCATGTGTATCGGTATACATGATATCAAAATGGCTTAATTTAGAAGTGAACGTATATAGAAAATTCAAATAACTCACCGATAGAAACTAAATATAAAGGCGATAATATCACACACAGTTAACTCCACAAACTATTTAGAACTATCAGATTCGGTTATCTTTATCAAAATTACCAAACGGTTGCGTTAAAAGCGAGCGCACGTGACGCGGGCGTCAGACCAATAAATTTATATCGAACTGATGACAATCGCTATGTCTTTACTAGTTCCAACCACTTGAGATATTGTGATACTAGACCGTCGGTAGCTCCTAACTCCTAAGTGATAGGGTTGACAGATTGACTTTTCAAATATACCGTCAAATACTGACATTATGTTAGTTTTTTTTTTAATTCTTACATACCAGCTCTGTGGTAAGTTTATATAACAAAACTTTTTCGAATACGTTTTCGTTGGTCTCGCTATTTGAAAAATTTGATGTGTATGTAATTTGTAAAAAGTATATTGTATGTAATTTATTCATAACTGGACTTTTGCAAGAATGTTGGTAGCAACACTGAATGAATCAACAATTTGGAGTTTTACTTTGAGGATTAATATGAAAATTTTAAAAATTAAATTAAGAATTGAAGGGACGAAATTGTTATAGTATGTACCTAATTCCTGGGAATCGTACGAGTTTTAAAGACGTACGTTATAATATAATATAAATATGTCCCTTAAAATAAAATCTAATAATTGCTATAATAGTTAATAACCCTCGTTATAAATTTGTAAATTGATAGACGTTTGCGTAAAACATAAAATTATGGAGCTATATTAATATTATTATCTTAAAAAGACATTTACAGGAAAAAGAGGTTAAAATATATAGGTATGCTATATATACATTCGAATTGTATCTTAATATGATATCTGCTTGACTGACATTAGATTTTATCATGTTTAAAACAACAATGTGAACATAAGTTCTTAAATTTTCCATATTACATAAAAAATATTGTATATTTATAGGCCTTTTTAATCTCAATATCTTATATCTAGAAACTTGTATCATATCAGCATATACTAGTGTATTTTAAACAAGATCTATATCTTCCAATAATTTTTGTGCGTGTTCACGACAGACAGATTTAAACTATGGATAATAAATTTTTATCGTGTAGCGCCATCTCGCGTCGAATAGCGGAACTAGAAAATCATACTTGAATAGCTCCTTGTTCAGTTTTTCATTGTCTATCATAGATGGCACTTTTCTCAAAAATGTCTTCTGGTTCTATTTATAATATATTTTGTTATGATGGAAATTATACAAAATAATATAGATTACAGGCATAAATAAGGTAAAGAATATAGGTCTCCTAAATGAGAGTGTAGAGTAAGGGATTATTTGGCATATTTAGCCCACCGTGCGTATAGAAATGCCATCGCGAAAGAGATTTTTTGTAGACAAGAAAATTATATATCGAAATTCTGAAAAAATCCAGAAGACCCGATGATAGACACTGGTGCACTATATTGAAGACATTATACGATAAGCTTTTTTGTAGTCTATGACTTAGCACTGAGTATTAAGAATAGATTACATACAACATGTATCATATAATACTCACTATAAAATTCTAAAGCGCATACAAATGTTGTGATTATGGCCATTCTGGTTTATCAACGTGTTATGTAGTTATTTATGTTTTATATCGTTAATCAATGTGGAAACAATTTCCGCGTCTAATTTTAGAACTAAACAGTAGATAATGGTTCGTCACGCATTCTATAAATGCTCGAACACGCGTGTCTTTATACAAGCTCTATCTATACTAATTATATTGAGCTGAAGAGTTTGTTTGTTTGTTTGTTTGAACGCGCTAATCTCAGGAACTACTGGTTCGAATTGAAAAATTCTTTTTTTATTGAAAAGAATTGTAATAATACACTTTATGCGCCCTTAAAAATAATATAGGTTTAAATATTCTATAGATAATTATAAGTCACTTACAGTTAAAGCTGTACACCACGAAATTTGAGATTCATTTTAATTATATTTGACTATAAATATAAAATGTCTTATAACAATAATATAAATGAACTATGAACAGCTATTTTTAGTTCTTCCTTGTTTGATAGTAACTTGATTTAATGACCAAAATATCCTTATATTGCTGAATAAATAATAACATGTATATGTATGTATACAACGAGTCATTAGCTTTAAATAGTTTTGTATAATTTTAGTAACAATTTAATACATATTTTATTGCATGTATATATGTACTACAGTCGATAATATAATCTTAATGAAGTGATTACAAATCATTCAATAAATTTTCGAGACAAGAGTAGAAAATTTCATATGAAATTTTCATTATAACAAAATACAGGGTATACTTATTGAACCAAAGAAAAATATTAGTGTGAAGATGTAACATATAATTTCATAAACTTTATTTCTGATGTAAATTATAACTAATAACTGTGATGTGACGTGATTTTAAATTTGATGGTGGTAAATGTTTTGCAATACCATGACGATTCAAAAGTGTTACTTTATGTAGCCTAATTGAATAAAGATACTTTTGACTTTGACTTTGACTTTGACCTACATTACGTTTTTAGTATCTATAGGTCGCGGTTTATAGGATAGACATTACAAATTCTAGACAAGGCTTTTTATTGAGCTCTTAAATCTTTCAATTTAGATTATTGTTGATGTAATCATTATATCCGTGGAACTTGTCCTTAATCCAGAATCTTTAAAATCTCTGTAGTTCTTTAGTCTAGCGTAACACATCTGGTATTTAACAAGAACCCTGTTATTTCTCTTGTAACATAATATTACATTACGAATGTAGGATATTTTTTATTGTTCACAGTTAAATTAACATCAAACTAATAATCCAAATTAACTTCAATGTAAAGAAACCAAAAATTACTATAGGTATTTTTAAATCATAATATGTTTTTCTTCGTATTAAAAATACTCCAATGTATAGTACGCGTCATTTATGTTAACGATTGACGAGAATAGCTGCGCATCGGTAGAATCGCGCTCGTAATTCACGTATTGGTGCGAGAAAGACAACACGACTGGGACAACCAATCAACGCTCGCGCAACCGACGATCACGCGCCCCGCGCGCCGCGCCGCTACCTCGATACCTTATTTTTGACTTCTGCGCAGGTTTCGTTCAGCGCTAAAGATTCGTGACGCGTACTACACCAATATAAAACTTTTGTGATCGAACTGCTAACGTCATTTTAGAGACTCTATTTACTTCTCTTCTGTCTACGTCTAGAAATTAATATTTCTAGACGTATTACGTATTATTATATTATAGTTTTAAGATAATTAAACATAAAAGTAAAACAACGAAACATCGTGGAAACATCTATTTAAATTAATTAACGTACATACTACATCTTCAGGATGACAGAAAACGAGTTTCTTTATTCCGGTTCTGTGTTTTTCTTATAATGAGTATTGCGGTGCTATTTTACTATATAGTTTTATATTATATTTTTATGACATACGTCACAAGAAGATTATCGTATTCTATCTATAATTTTTTTTTAATACCTGCTTTCGTTACTGACATTCATTCGCGTAAGCTCAACAATTTGGTAAATTCAAAGTCGCACGAGAATCTTTTCTTTTAAGGTTTCTTAATTTTAATTTTTATTATAATCCGTTCAAGATTCAATGTAATTCAAATAAACAATTTTACTTGTTACAATAGCACGAGGCAGTATACATTGTACCTTCAATTTAGATTTTTTTAAAGGTTAGCATAAGTTCCTGGTCAGATTCTTTTATAGCATTAGGTGACCTTGAATCTTTTTATGTTATTACTAGCTGTTGCTCGCGACTTCGTCCCCGTCGGATCTATTTCTTTTATTATGTTATAGTGAATCAATCTTAGAAGATAGACATATACCGCCGCGGACTTTTTTTTAGATCATTTAAAGAGGAATAATTCTTTCATACATATTATTTTTGTATCTTGAACCGTTTTAGCAGCGCACGCAAAGGAAGCCCTCAAATATGAATAATTTTCCCCGTTTTTTCATATTTTCCATTATATCTTCGCTTCTATTAGTCGCAACCGGATGTTATGTAGCCTAAAGCCTTCCTCGATAAATGGTTAATTCAATAAAAATTTTTCAATTCGAACCAGTACATCCTGAGATTAGCGCGTTCAAACAAACAAACAAACTAACAGACAAACAAACATACTCTTCAGCTTTATATATTAGTATAGATTTAAAATTTATGTAAAATGTTCAAGGGATCGTATATTAAGCCGATGATAAATCCTAACCTTTTTTTTAAGTTTTATATCAATATATTATTTGTTTGAATCAAAAATAATTTAGAGCACCTTTCTCTAAACCGGTAAAAAGTAAAACACATAATTAGGTACTTTAAATACAGAGAATGCAGATCGCTCAATGTAGATGTTTTTTTCTTTAATAAGTTATAAGTGCATAAAAAATTGCTGCAAAATATATAGCTGTTTTATATTTAGATCTAAGCATACATAGGGACGACTTTGTTTAATACCATGTACTATGTAGGTAGTAACGTCTTTAAAGACTTTATTTTATCAATTCATCAATTAATTATATTATGTTACCTACTATTCTTTATAAGTGTACATTACATTGCTGACACAGAAACGCAATATAATAGGTGCTACATACATATAATATTCGTCATAGAATCCACACCTGACGTATTTGTTAACTTTTTTTTTTTTTTTTATGTTATGAAGAGGGGAGACGAGCTGGACGCACTCCTGATGGTAAGAGTAACGCCAGCCCATAGCCAATGCAGTGCTACCCGGAACTTTGCTATAAAGCCCAACTCCGGGCAGGGTTGCACTACACCGACGCTCCCCACTTTGAGTCATCAGATGTTAAGACTCATTAGCCCAGTAATTTCGCTGGCTACAGTGCCCTTCAGACCGGAGCACAGTGACATTTTCACATCACTGTTCAGGCGGTAGAATGTCTGGCACTGTGGGGGTACCCACCCAGTCGGTCTCCTGCGAAAGAGACCTACCCCCGGTAATAAAAAACTTCATAGATAGTCTTCGATTCATACATGGATCAATCAAATACTGTTTTATCAGTTTTAAGAGGGATTTATTTCATAGTAGCTAGTGTATTCTGTCTATATTAGAGACGAGTAGACAAGTAGCTATAGCCGGGGACTACGAAACGTGATTTCGTTCGAACCGGTTCATGACATTCCTCAAATAATGATAACGTTACACAAATTGTAATGCTTCGACACGCCAGATGACGCTATAATGAGATAACAAGCTGGTTTAAATAATATTACCAATTATCCTCATACATCACCCTAAATTTGTTAGATTTCTTATTTTATTTATTTATTCTTTGTTACAATACGTATGTTACAATTAAACTATCTTAAAAACTATTAGAAATATTGTAAGAGGCGGCCTTATCACTACAAAGTGATTTCTGCCAGCCAGCCAAACAAGTGAAAAATCGTACAATATCAATATAGGGGCATTCCACGCCAAGCGGACAGGTAAAAAAGGTCGATGCTTCCGATTTCAATAATATTTTAGTATGTTATACCTATATAGGTCCTCAACCTAGTCAATCAATATTTTTACTCTGTGGT